>JBBPTZ010000026.1:0-92668 GCA_038094315.1 Phylloporus cf. tubipes
CAGATGCTCGAATTTTTTGATAGTGCTGAGCAAAGGGGGAAATGATCAGGATCCACACATACAACCACCCCGCGGCATTTTATTGACGATCTCAAAGTCCTGGAACTCGGAGGTGTTGGATCCCGCGCGGTACCCAACGGAGTCTCCACCAGCCCTGCACACCAGTCCTATCAGGAATACTATGACCAAAAATACTTTGTCCCTGACGCAGTTCCTCCACAACGCCCGACACTTGCCGTGCCAAAAGAATCTAGTTCGACTTCTCGGAGCGGAAAGCTCTCGAAAACCAGCCCGAGTTCGTCATATGCCGCCAGCTCAACATCAGTGAATAGCGCAGGAGGGGCTGTCGCTGACAACGAGAAGAAGAAGAAAAAGAAGGGGTTCTTTCATTTTTGACGGGTCTGATGATTTTCTTCATGTTTATCTGAATGTTGTGGAGCACGGACAATTTTAGCCCAAACCACTTCGTCCCTCGATCAGCTACTTTGATGCGGCTATGACGCATCGTATTCGTATGATATCCTTTGGCTGACTCTACTCATAATTGTATATGGATCTCGTTTCATGTAATAATCTTGACGAGGCGGACAAAAGATATGCATCTGCATTGAGGGCCTGGCCGGGAATTGAACCCGGGACCTCCTCGATTCAGGAAACCCTAACAAGGAATCATACTACTAGACCACCAGGCCGATGTTCCTGGTGCGGCACGGACCGATATGATACCCGAGTTTGACACGAGTGACGCGTCCTCCCTGGTTCTTCACGTCCATTTGTTACCACCATGGACACTCAGGGTTCCACGTCGTCTGGCGCTATGGATCAGCGAAGAAAAGATGCTCTCAACAGCTATCGCGAGGTACGCGATTTCTCATGGGTTTGGCTGTATACGCCTGATGTTCTGTCCCAGAAAATGCGGACACACGACAACATCAGCCAAAGCCTGAAGAATCGTCAGCTCATCTTTCACGTATGCCGGCCTGGGTTCGGATTAACCTGTGCTTGAATACAGTGCGATTCTCTTTGAAGACTCTGGAGAAAGATTTTGCACAGACCGAGAACGACATCAAAGCTGTCCAGTCAGTTGGTCAAATTATCGGTGAAGTCATGAAGCAGCTCGACGACGAGAGATGTAATACTATCCTGTATTATTTTTGCATCACCCTAATATCCACGCCTTTCTCTAGTTATCGTCAAGGCATCTTCTGGACCTCGCTACGTCGTCTCGTACCGCCCGGCGTTGTCAGCAGCAAAACTTAAAGCAGGGACCCGCGTATCACTGGACATGACGACCCTCACCATCATGCGTATTCTTCCGCGAGAGGTCGATCCTCTGGTTTACAAAATGAGTTTGGAGGATCCAGGAGGAGCGTCGTTTGCGGGGATCGGTGGTCTCGGTGAACAAGTCCGCGAGTTGCGTGAGGTGTGTTCTCACTATTCATCCGTCTTAAATATTTTTCGCTAATGTGCAACGCCAGGTGATTGAGCTCCCCCTCCTTAATCCCGAGCTCTTCCTCCGTGTTGGCATCAAACCACCAAAGGGAGTACTTCTCTACGGCCCTCCTGGGACGGGTAAAACGCTCTTAGCCCGAGCGGTAGCAGCTACTCTCCAAACTAATTTCCTCAAGGTTGTTTCATCCGCCATCGTTGACAAATACATTGGTGAATCAGCTCGAGTTGTCCGTGAAATGTTTGGATACGCTAGAGATCACGAGCCTTGTGTTATTTTCATGGATGAGATAGATGCCATTGGGGGCAGGAGATTCTCGGAAGGGACGAGCGCAGACAGGGAAATACAGAGAACTCTAATGGAGGCAAGTTGACTTTTTGCGTTTCGCGAACAGTGGGCCGTGGTGCTGATATGAACCAGCTGCTTAACCAAATGGATGGGTTTGATTCACTCGGACGGACGAAGCTCATTATGGCGACAAATCGACCAGACACCCTGGATCCTGCTCTCCTGCGACCCGGCCGTCTGGACCGAAAAATTGAAATTCCACTTCCCAACGAACAGGCACGGTCAGAGATCCTGAAAATCCATGCTCAACCAGTAAACAAGAGTGGGGAAATTGATTACGACGCTATAGTCAAAGTTTGTTGCAGCTCCGTGTGTATGGGGAGGTTCCTACATATTGATATTTGTCATCTACAGCTCACGGACGGTTTCAACGGCGCTGATTTGCGGAATGTTGTTACAGAAGCGGGGATGTTTGCTATTCGCGATGACCGGTACGTCCACCCGATTCGAGCGTTTCATTCACCGACCAACGCTATTCTAGCGAGTACATTGTCCAAGAGGATCTCACGAAGGCTGCTCGGAAGGTCGGCGATGCCAAGAAACATGAAAGTATGTGACTTCCAACTGCTCACCTGTTCTGCGATCTGAATCTTTTTGACTCCCCACGTTCAGCCAAGTTGGAGTATTCTGCATAGACTCGTCCATCCACACATGTATCATACCGCATCATACGTAGTCACAGTTTGATTACCTAAGCGATCATAGTCGTTCGCCGCGTTGTCGATAAAGGTGGAACTCAAAACAACGATCGGTGAGTCCCCGCACACCTAAATACCGTGGAAAAGGTCTTGTCATTTCCTCCTAACCGTCATCATCCCTGCTTCAATGGGTCGAAGAAAACGCCAATTTCTCGACGATGGTGACTCCGACTCGGGTGCTTCTGAGAGTTCGGCGGCCGACTTCCAACTAAACGACAACGACCCAGACGCAAAGGACGAACGTGCGCTTTTCGAGGACCCTTACCGACACAAGCGAAGGCGTAGGAACGAGAAAGAAGATGCTATCTACGGTGTCTTTGGGGACGACACTGACGACGAAGGTCGTGACCAAAAACAAAAGAGGCGCGACTGGACGAAAGCGCCTACGTTTGTATCTGGAGACAAGGTCAAGATAAAAGTGGAAATGGAAGCGGAGGAGGCAGAAGACGAGGTGGAAGACGAACCACCTGACGGGACGGATGACGAGGTAGCGAGTGAGGCGGTAGATGACGGGACGGACAACGAGGATGGAACTTCAGGCGGTTCAATGGATGAGGTTCAAGATGAAGAAGTAGAGGAACCAGGACCACCTGTTATGGCACCTGCACCGAGGAAACTTGGCATCGGCGCATCTGCTTTCTCTGATCTACCGACTTCGTTCAGCGCCTCCTCTCGGACACAACGTGCGTTTCTTCGCAGCGAGTCTTCATCGGGTCCCAATTCTCAACGCAGTACACCCCTTCCCGCCCACGAGCAAGCACACTTTCATAAAATTGGAGGTACTCTTGGCGCGCAAATGCTCTCCAAGATGGGCTGGAAAGCTGGTAGTGGTCTTGGAGCAAGCGGAGAGGGTATCGTCATCCCTATCGAGAGCAAGTTGCGACCGAAGAACGTGGGTATCGCCTACAAAGGTTTCAAGGAGAAGACAGAGCAATCCAAATTGGAAGCCAGGCGAAGGGGCGAAATTGTCAGTGATGACGAAGAGCTACTGCCTACCGTAAAGAGGGCAAAGGAAACAAAGGAGAAGCGGTCAGAAGCATGGAAACAGCCAAGGAAGGTGAAGACCAGAATCGAGCACAAGACATACGAGCAGATCGTGGCAGAAGCTGGACAAGAACAGGCAGCTCCAAGCATTGGACCAATCATAGATGCTACTGGACGGGAGGTTAGTCCTACAATGTCTTGACTCTCCATTTACTGACGCACATGCTACAGCCGCGCGAGCTCGCTTCATTGGCCGAGATATCCATGGCATCGTGGACGCCATCGACGGACCCCACTCGAATACCAGAAGTACGACATAATGTACGACTCATCGCAACAGCCTGCAAGACAGATCTTGATGGTCTCGCACGTGAAGCCAAGGCTCTTGAAGATCGTAAACGCTTCATTGTTGAGGAAGACGCCCGACTACGGAAGAAAGTTGCTGCCGAAGCCGAGCGTACGTGTCTCCGCATGACTAATTTCTCCATGAAGAAATCTGAGGATTTCGTCTTTGCAGTAATCTCACGGCTTCAGCAAGTGTCCCTCGTGGTGGACGAAATCAACACCAAGTCGAGAGAGCTCGCTTCGCTATATGAAGCAACCCTTGATGACTTCTCACCACTTTTCTCCAAACTCCTCCAATTCCAGTCAGAGTTCGACGGGTATCGGTTAGATGAAATAGTTGTAGCTGCCATTGCTCCAACGGTCCGACGGATGGTGGCACAGTGGGATCCCCTTGCGGACCCTTCCACTTTCGTTTCTACGTTCCGCACTTGGAAGCAGGCTCTCAAGGTTAGTCTCGCCGAGCAGTCTTCACAAACCCAAGTCAGTTTGTACGGATCCGGGGCTGTTCCGACTCCTGCTTTCGAGCAACCGATGACACCTTTTGAATCACTTCTTTGGAATGTCTGGCTTCCTAAAGTGCGGACATCCATCAACAACGAATGGGATCCCTGTAACTGCTCCCCCGCGATCAAGCTCTACGAAACTTGGGCTACTTTCCTCCCTCCTTTTATACGCGACAATATGCTCGATCAACTTATTCTCCCAAAACTTGCCAAAGCCGTCTCGGAATGGAACCCCAAGCGTAGCACAGTTTCTCTCCAATCACTCGTATTCCCATGGCTCCCTCATCTTGGTTTGCGTGTTGAGAGTGTCCTTGATGACGCTCGTAGGAAAGTGAAGTCTATGCTACGAGCCTGGGGGGCGGTTGACGGTCTTCCTCAAGACCTTGTCGCATGGCAAGATGTCTTCGATGGTGTCGAGTGGGATAACATTATGCTGAAATATGTGGTCCCCAAATTAGCAGCTCATCTCCGCGAGGAGTTCCGCGTAAACCCGCGCGCACAAGAGATGCGACCGCTCACTGAGGCTGTACTTCCTTGGTCATCTCTCCTCCGAGGCTCAGTCATGAGTCAACTATTGGAGGCCGAATTCCTCCCGAAATGGCTCGACGTATTGTACATTTGGCTAACCCAGCCAGGTGTCAGTTTCGAAGAGGTCGCCCAGTGGTATGCATTTTGGAAGGGTGTTTTTCCGGAAAACGTCTTGGCTTTGAAGGGTGTGCAGAGAGGATTCATGAGGGGATTACAGTTGATGAATGAGGCGATCGAACTAGGGGTCGATGCACCTGGAAAATTGAGACGTCCCGATGCAAAGGTGGAACAGGCGACCGCTCCTGGGATCAACAAGGGAGCCACGAAAAGTGCAGCTATACCCTCGCGCACCCACGAGATCACCTTCCGTTCTATCGTCGAGGAATATGCTGCCGAGCACAATCTACTATTTATGCCAACTGGACGCGCCCATGAAATTTCGCGGATGCCACTATTCAGAGTCTCAGGGCCAAGTGGCAAGGGGGGGTTGTTGGTATGCATCCAGGAGGACGCGGTGTGGGCTTCGGAGGGGGACGATTATCGAGCAATCACGTTGGAAGAAATGGTACTGAGAGCAAACAAGTAGTCACTTCGTGCACACATAGTTTGACTGACCGCCATTGCGATATTGGACTGTTTCTGGTCGATGATGAATTTTCTGAGTGCAGAACTCCAAGTCCCAGCTCATGTCATCACGTCCTTTACTGCGCAAGTTCCATGATTGCGACGGTAACTCACCAGGCTTGCTCGTTAAAGGACGCGCTTTTCGGGTCATGTAGGAATGTGCCGAGTCCCTACTCGTTCTACCTTTGGCTGCGAGGGTGGCGTGCAGGGGTTCGTCCTGCCCCAGAGTTCGTAGCGCATACAAGGTGGCCGAAAACACAAGTTCAGGATTTAGTTCCCGTCTTGTAGTCATTCCTAGCCCACTTGAAATTGCAATACTAGGTAGCGAGATTAGTGGGGATGGTATATTCAGGGCTAAAATACGTCTGCGACGATGAGTGGTGAGTGTGTGCAATAAACAGTATATGTGGACAGACATGCAGTCTGCAGGGGATGAAGATTCATATCCGCGGTGGCTACAAATATGCTCTTGCTGATCTGCGTGCCATCTACAAAGTTCCAATAGTAAGTATTCGTTGGCACTATCCTTGACACACGAAAACAATACCTCGATGACCTTCCACCCCCCAGTGATCTCGTCCGACATCTCTTCCGCCACGCGTGTAATCACAGCTGCATACGTGCACTGTTCCACACGGTTCTCGGCCCCAATCACAATCTCCCGCGAAACGGCATTTCTAAACAGTAACATTTCCTGAGTAGCAAACGTAACAACAAATACCGGAATAGAATTCTCCAAAATTTTGCCATCCGATACCTTGACGGCAAGTCAGAAATAATCATTCAAGACGAGCTGATGGCGGCGTACATCGACTTGCCGGATATCAAGTACTTTGCTGTCACTGACGAGTCCCTGACGAAGGTACTGCTCCATCGTTGCCCAAAGTACATTGTATGTCTGGTAGCGGTTCAGCAACCAACATATTCGAACCAGCTGGATATACTTACTGCTTCAGAACACCATCTGATCAATGATTCCCGGTCCGCAGACAGGTATGCATCGACGACTTCCGGGACAATGTACTCCCTCAGTTCTCTCTCGAACATTTCGCGTGAAAAGCTGGGGTCAAAACCTTTCATCATGCGCGTCACTTGAGCCACCTCGTTCTCTTCGAACCAAGAGCCAATCGTTGACGTCACGGCGCGTATTGGGGTGACGAGAGGGGATTCCGATTCTTGATACGCGGACTGCAGAGCAGATATTCGTTGCATGACAGGGTTAGTGGTCTTAAAGTTCTCCCAGGCTTCCTGTCTTGCTGAGGGTTTCACGAAAACAAGTGCCTGACCAGCTCTAAGGAACCACGCTAAGAAGCCGCGCGATTGTGCATAAACCTGAGCTTACTCGGGATCCTCCGTGACGGCCCGCCGTCCAGAAAGTCCAGCCTTTTCGAGACGTTTTTGTCGCCGTAATCTGCGTGCCTCCTTTTCCTCAAAGCCCGCATGCTTTGCCGAGCCTGAATCGTCAAGTGCATCGACCAAGGTTTCTGCTAGAGTCTTGTAAGCAGCTGTATTACGGATAGGTTCGGTCGTGTGGGCAATGGTGCTCGACAGAGAATTAGTAGCACGAGATATCTGATGTAGAGATAAATGAAGTGAGAGATCAGGAGATTAGGAATCGAGACTCACTGCGCGCATGATCTCACTCTCTTCCATGGTCTTGAGTGCTTCGGAGACGGCGTCACCGACCTTGACGCCAGTCTTTTTGAGTTCCTCAGCTGCGGCTCTCAAACGAGGGTTTTCCTTGATACTGGAAGTCAACTGGAAGAGAGTCCGTTGAGAAAGACTGGGATTTTGGGACAGATGTTCGAATGGGTACCCTCGCACGCTCGTAGACATCTCTGGCGCGTTTCAAGGCTTCGGAATCTTGAAGTTTGTCTACGTCACCCTGTAGTTGCTTAACGTTGTCTTGCAGCTCTCTGTTCTTGCGAAGTTCTTCGCGAAGTACTTCAACAAAGGTTTGAAAGGGGGATTTTGGGGGTTCGTTGTAGAAGCGTGAGGATGCATGGAAGGAGCGGGATGGTATCCGGAACGGGGGCGGAAAGAGCGTCGGCGATGCGTGACGAGAAAGCGAACGCGCGCGTTGAGCGACGACGAAACTTTGGACGTGACGGGGCAGCATGGTCAAGACAAGCCAAAAAAAAAGACATTTACTGTAAATAATCTAAATTAGCTTAGGTTAACAGTCACGTGTTATAACTATATATGGTCAGGCCCCTGTCTGAAAAAAGGTCGGACCATGCCAACATTATTCCGAAATCACAACAGATGGACGTTCTAACTATACATGTTTGCCATGCTCCATCGAACGCATTGCACCCAGTCCACTCGAGAATAAGACCCAAGCCCGAGGTACAATACAATTAATCGCACGATAGCACCCCACCTATCCACTATTGCCAGCAGTGAGCTGCAACGTCATCACACGGTCATCAGACACCATCAGGATTTCATCCCGACCTGTTTGGGTGTACCTGGGGTGCTGACCGTACCCAGCTGCCACAGGCGGTCCATATCCAGGTAACGACGGGCGCCCATACGAAGGAACCTGATGATACGGATTTGATTGGTATGGTTGTGGAGCAAAATACGCGTTGTGCGGGTTCGTTGTCGATGTTCCTGATGGCGGGGTATCTGCGAACAACAGGCGAAGGTTGTTTCCTTGAATGACTTGAGAGATGAGGCCCGTTTCGACATGTCGAATCTCCACAAACGTGGGCTCAAACGCCAGGACATACGGGTACCTCATCGCTAAGCGAAAATTGAATACCGCAATGCACAGGATAATTTCCTTTGTACTTACCGAAACCTGTCGGAGACCCTTCCCAGTGAACCATGAAATTTGGTCGTGACCGCCAACCGCTCCTGTTGACATAGAAAGCAAATTCTTCGACGACCTAGGGTAAGTACCAATAGTGACTTTCCTAGTGCTTGCTCTTACCGTCATAGCATAGCAGGAATTCGTTGTCAATCCGATAGATGGCCATCGGACGCAGGTTTTCCCGCTTCCTCACAAAATCGAGCGACGCGTCAGCTGGGTCCAACAAACTTTGCGTATCCAAGCTCTCGAGGTCTACGATCTCGAAGCCCTTCGAACATCCCACGCAGAGTCTCGTTTTCAGAAAATGTATGGAACTTGATTCAACGGGAATGTAGAATTCCTGAGGCCAATTAATCAACCAACATAAAAACGCAGGGATGAAAATCATACTCTGAAAAGTTTTAGTGTGTCGTTCCCTCCCTGTAAAAGCTTGCGGAATGTCGGTTTACTCCGTCCACGTATATTTTGATCGATAGGTTCCAGGGTCTTGATAGTGCTGGAAAGGGGACTTGACTTCACAACACAAACAAGGGTTTTTCCAAGGCAGATACCAGCTTTGAAAAACGATGTATGTGATGATATACGCTTTGCACGCTTTAGACCAGCCATCGGGTCCATGGGGTCAAGTGCGTCCAAAGGGAAAGTAATCACTTGCCGCTCTAAGGACGTGCGTAAGTTACAAACAACAGCGCGGGGAGAAACATACCTGACAGTACGATGAGGAGCTGGTACTCTTCAAGAACATCAACCTGCGAAACATCCAACAATGCCACGACTTTGATGGGATCCCTGTTCGACTCCCTCAGGTCTGATAGGTAGACGCCGTCATCGGTTCCGAACGCTATCCGTCTCCCATTTGCTACACTACTGTCAGCTCGTTCCCCACTGTTGGTATTCTGACTCACCAAAGGGGGCCGCACAGTTTACCTTGTTAGTACCCAAGAAGAAACCTTCAGAAACGGTCGCCGTATCAAAGACCACACTGCTTTCCCTCAGAAATTCTTGTTGTTTCGTTATAGCCTCCACCCATTTGCGATGGCTCACGAAAGTGCTCGCCCACAGTGTTATTTGGTAAAACTTTCGTCCAAGGTGCACAAATGTGATACCAAAGTCGCCCTTCCCATCGACCTTGATTGGGATCTGAGGTGGGTATGGCGCACCGCGAAAAGAAACTCTTTTCGCTACGTCCTTGGTGTGAGCGGAGATGAAAAGGAGTTCCAATGGAATGGGCTGTGTCGTCGGATGGATCTTGTGTCACCAAAATGAAAAAAGAGAATCACTTACACGGCGGTAGACTTTGTATTGTTCGCCTTTGGACTTCTGCTTGACCATCAACAACGCATGATCGAAGAGGTACACCAACAAGTCTCCGTTGTCTCCTTGAGAACCCCCGCGTTTATTCAACGCGCCTTTGTAGACGAGCTCCCGAGAGGGGTCCTGTAATTTCAGGTCCTACACCCCAGAGACCTCAGAATGTGATCCCGGAGGCCAGAATAAATGCGAACCACTTGTTCTCCATGCCTAAATACCAACTGCTGGTCAAGTTGAACCAAGTTGAACCGGTTCTCGGTCTTTCCAGTTTCTATGTTCACCTTGGCGAGGAACTCCCTGATGATGGTGACGACCTGTGCAAGGGTTTGCTTGTCAGGATTGTCTTCGGGTGTATGTTTATTGACAGCTTCCAGTAACAATGGGTATCGCGCCAGACGAGTCGTGGGTTTGGTGAGGTAGCCGTTCAGTTCAAGTTTGCGAGATTCAGGAAGTCGCTCTGTTGCCTGCACGCGTGCTGTCGTAAGCGGCCTTTTGCTACAACGATACCGTACAACACACCTCGACGAATGCCGCAAAGGCAGGGTTGGAGCTCTTTTCCCTTTCGAACTCATACTTTCCATACAATTGATGAGCACCGTACAAGACGAAGGGTCCAAAATGAGGTACTGCCTCGAGCAAGATATCGCCAATACGCTCGACCACAGCGTACGACTTTTGGCGCTTGTTGAGCGCATCGCGGAGGCGGATGTTTACGGCGATAATCTCCTGGACATTCCAAAAGACTTGTTGGATGAAATCCGTGCGGCGGTCTGCAGGGATAATGTCGTTGTCTTTGAGATTATTTATCCAGACCTGCCAGGAAATCGACGTGAGGATAGGAAGACAATCTGAAGTAATGACCCATACATCTCGAAGGTACTCCATGTCCCGCACGAAGTCGCGCTCTGTGTAAATCACCTCGTTGATAGCTTCTTGTCGTTTTTTCTCGGTGTCTGACACACTGTTCACTACTTCTTGTGGCACCGAATGTATCCAGAGGGTCCCAGGTTCCTGTATGTCGATCAGATCAGTAACACAAGGTCCTTCGCACCCGTAGCACCTACCACGAAATCACCCAAGCTCTCCCGAGAGATCTGTTTCTTGAGCCCAGGCTGAGGTTTCATGTTCAACCTTGCTTGTTGCTCTAATCGCCTCGGACACGCAATGCTGTAACATAGCTGATCCCTTGTGCACGTAGGAGAATAGCAGTCGGTCAAAAGCGTAAAAATACCGGACGGAAGTGGGATTTCGTCCGCGGACTCTGTGCTATGCGACCCAGTGCGTTCGGGCCCTGCTGCCACCGGCGACGAATCCTTCTCGTGAGAGTCATTCGAGCCATGACCCGTTGAGGCGATCGATACTCCCATCGGACCATCCGGCTTGCTGTGCACAGGAGACTTGCTATCTGCGTCATCATTATCAAGGTCCACATTCACCGTGGCGAGCTCCCCACTGACGAACGGACTTAATTTAGTCCTAAACTGGTAAAGCTCTGCCGCACTGTCCCGCAGGCGATGGTCATATGTTACATCATGGAAGAATTTCTGTGCATCCAAGGCCCGGCCTAGTAGCAGGGCAAGGTTCCGATCCGTGGTTTTGATTATATACGCGATCTTTCCGACTGCTTCCCGACCATCGAAGGCATCCTTGTACGTGAGTCCGTCCTTGACGCGGTCTGCAAGGGAAATGTGTTCTTTGAAGGCCTCTGCTACCTTGGAGAGCAAGGCAGGGTAGATGACGGGCGTGCGCGTGCGTGTCGTGGGAGCTATCGTGGAGGTGGTGGGTGAGCTCCGACCACCTTGGAGAGGCTGAGGTATGGGCTGGCGTGAGCGGTCCAATACAGTGCGTATCGAGTTGGAGGTCGAAGAGATGGACAAGGACCTGTCCTGTGTAGGGTGGTCGCGACGGAACGGAGGTCCAGGCATGGTGCGAGCGGAATCCGAGGAGCGTCTCGAGCCGATAAAATGGTCGACAAGGGTAGATGAGGCGGGAGAAACGTTGGAGAGGGACGAGCGAGAGCCAGCCATGAGGGCAGTGTCGAGCTGGAGGTGATGAGGACGAGAAGAGCCAGTATAGTCGGACTTTACGGAGAGGGGACTTGATTGGCGATTTTGGGGCTGCTGCGCGTGTTGGGCTTGAGGGAAGGGTGCGCTTGCTAAAAGGAAGGCACCGAATTAGCGCATTGTGCAGCACGCCGACCGAATATGGAACGGAGGAACCCACGTGTGTGTTCTGAAGAATGAGCCCATGGCAACTCACTGGCGGGGTCGTCAGTGGAGTGGTTGTCTGCAAAGTCGACGGTGAGGCGAGCAAAATCTGAGTCGATGAGGTCGAGACGAGGAAGACCACCGGAGGAGGTCCCATTCTGCGGGGGAGGAGACACCTGTGCCTGATAAGCCTGTGCAGGGGTAAGACCGGACCTGGTGAGGGCGTCGAGAGCGGCATCTGGAGGATCTTCTGGTTTGGGGGGGATTGCAGCGGATGTGAAGGGTGCACTGAGGACGGAGGTGGCGCGAGCGGCGGCAAGACTTTGATGACGGTGAGGGGGATGTTGGGGAAGCTGGTAGTGAGCAGAGGTGGAGAGATGGGGCTGGGATGGGGAGAAGGTCGGATGGTGCTGGTAGTAGGGCGCAGGCTGGGGAACGTTGCCAGACCGTCTGTCCATCGCCTGTGGGTAATAATGATGCGCGGGCGGGTGATATGGCATGTTCGAGGCGGGCTGCATGTAGTATGCATTCGCCGCCGCCTGGTGATGGACTGTCGACGGGCGACCAAAGATGGACTCGTACGCCTCGTTGCGCTTGTCTGGTTGGCGTGGGCCAGCTGGCCGCTCCATCCTGGGTGGCAGTGGGGTCCGCGTTGTCGTCGTCGTCGTTGTCGTCGTCGTGAGACGATCGAGCGAGCTCGCGGCAAGCGGCGTTGGGTGTAATTCGCTCGGCAAACGCGCGACAACGTACTACCCAGTTTTGGAACCCGAGCTTGCATTCCCAGCGTCATCGACGACGACGACGGGGGATCTACTAGCGTGTATGCGTACATGTATGCTATCGCAGCCTCGGCCCCCACGCACGGTCGCACAGCTCCTCCCATATCTCACTCGTACCGACGGCGACCCGGGTTTTGATGCTCTGCACGCTGTCCAGGGCAGGGCGCACGTCCAAAGCAAAGACGGGCTCGCCGTCCGGTGTCGGTGGGGCCGAGTAATAGTCGATCACGTACCGTACTTCTTCTCCCGTCCGGGGTCTCCGAATGACCCAGTCGTGTCGGTCAAACGGCGGTTCGGTGCTGTGAACCTGCGTCAGTTTACACACACCCGCGTAGGAAAGAGACACTGTACTTGAACCGCGAGGGCAGCAGCCATCCGGCAAACATCCAGAACCGCGCCTTTGGGGACATCTCCCCAGGCCGTCCCTTGAACCGCGCGAGATGGGGCTCCTCGTCGCCAGGCCTGACGGGTCATCTCGTCAGTGATACTTTTCGCAGAATCGAAACATGTCCTACTCAGCGACGTGCTTCTCCCACTTTAATACTTCCCCCCACGCGCGCTCGTTCAGGAAATTGTGTATCTCGACCATGGTCTCTACATGCTCTACTGGCGTCTCCCACCCCTTTCTAACGAGCGCATTATAAAACTGCTGGGGTGAAGGATACTCCCAATTCTCTTTTCTTCCCGCATCGACGGAGCGCGTTATCGAGGAGTGGGTCCGTTGGGTCGGGAGCTGTTCCGAGTCGTCGAGGGGCGTCTGGGGAAGGGTGGGCATCTGGTTGAGCGGGTCGACGGGACATGCGCCGTTATTCCGGGAGTGTTGGATCGGACAACCCGAGGCGGACGCTGACACGGACGGGGACGAGGAGCTCGACTGACCCATTGGAGAAGGAGAAAGAGAAAGAGAAAAGACCACGTGATGTGCTGTGATTCCCACCAACCATGTCGCACCCGGTCGAGGAACGCGAAGTGATCAATGTCGACGAGCTAGACGTCTTCTGCACAGGCGTGCGTCACTGCGTTCGCATCGACCGTACACCGTCACCTCGCGCCAGGAAGAAGAAACGCTTGAACTCGGTCCCCATGTCCATCCTCGACTCGGACAACGACGACGAACACAAGCCGTGAGTCCGCCATTCGTCGTGCCGTTGTTCGGTCACTGACCGACGTGCAGACAGCCCCATCTCAGCACGCGCCACCCGACACAACTCCAACGTATCACACAATCGGTCTGTCCACCTCGCCATCACATCCCCAAGTCTGACACACTACCACAGGAACTGTTGTCTCGCACCGCACTTCATGACGGCCCTCCATCCAAGAGGCGCGTAACTGACGCCATAAACATGGCCATCGACGCGGTAAAAAAATTCCATGATTCGAAGCGAAAGGAGCCAGAGATTATCGAGATCTCCTCCGACAGCGAGCCCGAAACCTGGCCTTCAAAGGTCCGTCGCACAGTCCATCCGTACACCTAGTCATACGCATTACTTCCAAGCGACAAAAACTGGACGAACATGTCGGATCCTCATCCGACACAAAGGTCAAATCCGGCGACCCCGGCGACCTGCCTAAATTGGAGGCCGAATTCTCTCGTGCCGAGCTTCATTCACCCTGCCCATCGAGTGGGAACCATTCCGATGCTGCTGATGATGATGATGATGAGTGCATAGACTTCCTGGCCTCGCTGGACATTTCAAAGGAGGCGAATGTAATACCGCTCATCATGGTATTCGAGTCAGGATCACTGACTTGTTTTGTGGCAGTGGGTTCCCATACCGGAAAGAAATAGGGCGGAGGATTTGACACCAACATACGAGTTGGATAGTCATATGAGCAAACCACAGTCCCTACCTTCCTTCCGTCTTCCTCGAAAGAAGCCCCCTGTCGATTACCGACAAGTTCCGCTTGATTGGCTTTCAGCGGGTCCGTGGGGGACGGTGAGCACACAACTACTTGCTCGCATTTGACTTCGTTATATGTACTCCACGGACTAGGTGTCTAGAAATCACGGCATCACCAGGTATCCAAAACCATTTTATCATGCACGCAGACAAGAGCGTCTCTTGCATCGTCGTTCGCCCAGTCTTTATTGCGAACAAGGCTTTACCAAGCTCGAGTTAACTGCAAAGTATCCCCACCTTACGTCTGGATGTAAGTATTGTACACGGTGAAGCTTTGGTATCTAGTTGACCTCGCTTTCATAGCCGTCAATAGGATCGTTCAGAATCAAGGCACTATCGTACTTGGCTCTGTAGTGGACGGTGGAGTGGAGGATTCCGATGACGACAACGACGACGGAGGTCGACCTCCTCCACCTCCAGAGAATAAACTAGGTTCGTTGGTCGTATATCATCATGGACGAGGTAAGGACCTGTAATACTCTATGGCACGCCGCTGTGAGATCTCTACATTAGTACATGTGGCACCGGCTCATTGTCACCGACGCAAGACATCTCGCGGTAAGTATAGCTGTAGTTGTCTGCTTAAAATTCCACCAAGGTTGAACTATTATAGGTTCAGCAATGAAGTACTATTCCGTCGCCGATGTCGCGTTCAATCCCTTCAAGTGAGTTACATGCAGCATTTCGTATTCATGAATACCTTAATGTTTTTCCAGTCCAAGACAGTTTCTGTCCTTGGGCTACGATCTTGCCGTGCGGATGTGGGAGATCCCTAACTCCGATGAAAGTGACGGGCGAACGGGTTTGCGTGCGGTGGATCATTGTGAGTCCATTGTAGCTGCTCTCATTCTTGCACTTCCCTAGCTTGAAAACAGTCGATTTTGATTACAGGCCCCAAGATTTAGTGTACGCCCCTGATGGTTTGGCGCTGGCGATCACCTGTCTTGACGGGTATGTCATGTTACGCGTTTTGACCTCTCACCTCTCAGTAGATGTCCCGCAGTACCATTCAACTGACCTCCCAGGACCTTTTCGATGAGATGACAGGTTTTTCTCCGTTCAAGGCGCTTTATGCAGCCCCCAAGGAATCCGGCCATGCAACTGGCTCAACTCTCTGGGGAAAGGGGCCTACAAAACACTTGCTTTTCTCTTCTTCCGAACCATGGGAGAAGGACGATCACAGCGGTTTTCATCATGCTTTCGATATTCGTAGAGGGACCCTGGCAGTTCAGTTTGATGCCACTGAAGCCGGAGACGCTGCTGCCTTGAGTCCAGATGGGACGACTCTTGTCTTGTTCACGTCGGGCAAGGATAACATGCATCCCGTCCGGCTCTACGATGTTCGCCGCAAGGAGAAAGCGGCCTACGAGACGGAGGAACTCGAGAAATTTCAAGCACGACCACTCGCTGACTCCAGTCAGGCACAAAGTAATTCGGAAGAGGTGAACCAAGCTTCATTTTCACCCGATGGATATCTCCTCGCTGTTGCGCGGAATGATAATGCACTACATATTTACGACGTGCGTGTGCTATCACGCGGGCCACTTTGCCGGTTCGAACATCACGATTCGGATGCCGTGGGCAGTGCAAACTTTGGCATTGTCGCAGTTGATTGGATACAAGGCAGGAATAGGATTGGAATCGCGAGTGGGGGTAACGATGGTAGGTCCCTGGTTGGTCAACTAGGTCAGAGACTAACTCCATAACGAGGTTGCGTAAGGTTGTGGGAACCAGCGCTCGGGAGCACAGACGAGGTTCAAGGCGCAGTCATTGGGAGAACAGACTTTGACGTTGCCCACTTTTCCATTGGGGACCGGCAGAGAGGAGAGTTCCCTCTAGTTATGTGCGTATCTATGACTTGCACGATGGCATGCGTCTCATTTTCTTCGCAGTGGTGATTGGGGGGGTGGAATGCACACGTATGATTTCACGAACAAGGATGGAATTCGAATCTAGAACGTCGTTGGGACGATGGAACGCTATCACCACACGAAACATTTCTTGTGCTTGTACATTAGCACTCTTTTTGTTTTACGCTCGAGGCACTGTAGCAGTAGAAAGGAATGGTGAATGCGTGTGGTTGCAGTGTGTACAGGTTCAGCTCATGGAGACATGGACTGCAGCACGTCCTCGCCGTTGTTTGGACAAATAAACCCAGTCCGACGTCGTGACTTACTTCCGACAGTGATTTCCAAAAACCCGTAGAAAATTCGACCAACGCATGAGCGAGCACAATAAAAAGAGGTCCGTGCGCTGTAATCCAACACGGAGGTCGGACTTTGAAGGTACAGGGTGGTTCAACAAAACCATCGCGTCGAGATGAACCCCCCCCATCTGTTTTCCTTTCATCCACACCTCCATCCCAAACCCAACCGCATCTCTAACTGATGTCTGACAACGAGGGACCGACCAAAAAGAGTGGTTATCGCCTCGAATACGCGAACTCGGCTCGTGCAAAATGCAAAGGTCTGTCAAACTCTCCATAGTCACCACAACCACGCATGTTGATTCTTCCTCTCGTAGGCGCCAAACCCTGCTCAGGTAGGAACATGTCTAGTCTAGGTATAAAGTTTAGGAACACGAGATTTCTAGGAACCCTCATACTCAAGGATGCCCTGCGGGTCGGCTCTCTCGTCGACTTCAGGGGTAACACCAGCTTGTGCGTTTCTCCCCTGTTCGTGCCTCATTTTGAGCTTGACTGTCCTTTTAAAGTGCATGGCGTCACTGGGGTTGCACTACCCCGAAAATCATCTCCAATATGAAGGACAAGTTCTCTGATCCTGAAGAGCTCGACGGGTTCGAGAACCTTAGAGAGGATGACCAAGAGCGTGTCCGACGTGCATGGGAAGAAGGTCATGTCGCTGACGAAGACATTCCTGAGAGCGCGCGAAAGCCAGCCGACGCAGAGGACGACGAGAAGCCCAAGAAGAAGCGCGCCCCCGCCAAGAAAAAGGACGAAGGAGACGAAGAAGAAAAGCCAAAGAGGAAACGTGCCACCAAACCAAAGAAGACCGACGAAGAAGGTGAAGACGAGGCTGAAGTTGAGGACACTGAGGAAAAAGCGAAGACTGCTCCTGCTAAAAAGTCTCGTGCCAAGGTCCGCCCCGTAACTCATCTCTGAATATTGTTTTCATATGTCTTGCAGAAGCGCGAGGGGGATGAAGATGCAGAGAAACGAAAAAGTGCAACCCGACGGCCGGCTGCTGCCAGGAAGGGAGCTACCAAGAAGAGAGTTGCCAAGGTATAGATAGGTCGCGTTCATAGACTCCGAGATTTACGTCCCACCTGTTAGGACGAGTCCGAAGCCTCGGGTGAGGATTTCGAGGAAGAGCTAGCCGGTGTAGGAGATGAAGATGAAGACGACGCGGATGAGCCTGCGGCCAAAAAACGAAAGGTTTGCATACTGTGCATTTCACTTTTTGTGTTTTAGTTTTGATGCGCCGTAGCGCACCGCATCAACAAAACAAGCTGTTGCTCCCAAGAAACCGAGGGCTGCATCATCCCGAGCAAAGAAATCCAAGGCGATTGTCGAAGAGGATGAAGATGACGAGTAGAGTTCTCTTTATTGTTGTTTCTGGTGTTTCACAACAAGTCCATGTCTATGTAATTGCACATCTTCCCGTGTTTCAGAGCCTTATTACAGTTCATCATGGTAGAACGTCCTGGTAGTGAATTCACGATTCGGTGCCATTCACTACGAATCGAATGACGTTCCAGGAGGCTTTGAAATCTCCCCCTGGTGGCCTTACCATATGAATCACAACACTATTAAAGCTTCCCGTTGAGCCTCTTGTCTTTAGCAGCGGGTCTCGAGGCGCGCGAAGGGCTAGAACCAGTAAATAGCTCGTAGAGTTCGTCCGCCGCGCTCTTGATTTCCTCGGCAAATTCTGCGTTGGGCATCTCGGAACGAGATGTGATTGTGAACTGTAGGTAATCTGCAGTCGCGAATATCTCCATGTGAGTTATCGAAGAAAGGACGAAGTGGGCGCACCATCGAATCCAGTCATATAAGCGACTCCGAACCCATCGGGGACGACTTCACCCCACCCATACGCCCCGATATGGCGACTGAACACGGCACTTGTGGATAGTGTCCAATGGGAGGAGCGGGTGTAGAGTGGGTCTGTGAACAACGGTGGCACAGGCAAGGAAGGTGGTCTCGAGAGACGCAGTCCTAGTGGGCAACACAAATCAATTGACGCACAGAGAGACGCGAGTTACAAACCTAACATGTGTCTGTCCACACCCTCGCCTATGCTAGCCTCCGAGGCAAGTTGTGTATGTTTTTTTACCGCATCTCTCAACAATCGTACTTTCTCGTCCCTCGTAGCTATGCCAATGATCGCACAGTTAACGTCGTGGATCCAGGAGTGTCCGAACTCACCTGACTGTCCTAACATTGCCCGCACGAATGCAACACATTCGTTACTTACCACCCTAATCGTTTCCGTACGTCCCTTGTAAAACTTCCTCGTTGTAGCAGCTTCATACGTACCAACGGGCCATGGTGAAACTCGCCCGTTGTCGCCGCCAAACCGCTCCGCGAGCCGTGCGTATGCGACCTGCACAATCATCTGAGCCCATCCATCGGGACCCACGCCGAATGACTTGACTGCGGCTTTGCCATAGCTCGTCCTAAGGAAGGAAAGAGCCTGGGAGGAAGTAAGGTCATGTAGAGACTGCTGGGATTTGGATATTGCTGTATGAATTTTGGGGATAGATGTTAGATCAAACTCCAAAGGTTCCGGGGTTGCGACGATGGAGGTTGAGGGTGATAGCTGGAAGTCCGACTTTGGTTCTGCCAGAAATCCCAGCAACTCATCGCACAAGCGGACGGTGGGTGTCCCATCCATGACACTATGTTCTCCCATCAACCCAGCGACACTGTTGTCGAACACTACGAATTGGAGGGGTTTATCAACATAGCGTGACGAAAGCGCGCGCGAGACACCGATTTGATTTGTAGGGGACTAGGGTGGAAAGGGAATCATCAGTAACCGTCTAGACGCGGGCGCAACAGTCAGCGACGTCTCTTACTGCCAGGGTTCCATGCCACAGGGCCCTAGAAACATCTACATCGTTCTCTGGGGGTGGCGTCGAGTCGTCTAAAGACACTAGAAAAGCTGACGAATGGATTTCGCGAAGGATAGCTGCGTTATTGGGAATAGAAGATAAATGTGCAAAATCCTAGGTTCGTGTCAGATTGTACAAAGAAAACACTGCGGAGCACACACCTTTGCCCATACATCTCTATTATTAGTTGTCAATGCGCCGATTGCAGGGTATTCATCTGTACTGCGCTCATATATATATTGGAATTGACTGTGGGGGAGAATATGAGCAAAAAGGAACAATCGACTTTGCAAGAGATGAGATCCCGGTGGACCTCTGTTTCCCGTATGACTATACCGCACCTGATCAAGTCACCGATGCCGACCACTTTTCCCTGGACTTCAGCCTTTATCTTCCAAAAACGATTCTTGCGCACAACGATGATGTGACCTAGATCGACGTGTGGATCTGGGCTACCAGCGTAAGAAACGCTCCAGTCCGCGCCTTGTATGCCTGGGATACGGCAGCAGTCAAACATCCAACTAGTTTGGAGCGTAAGTGAAGAAGTGAGAGCTGCACAAAGAGTGACGTACCGGTAAGTATCCATGCAGAGCTGGGTGTCTTTGATCGTGTCAAGGGCTAGTTGACCCGACCGAAGGGTCTGCCTGAACAACATGGCGGCGCGAGTGATGGAGGCAGCACGCGCTGCGGGTGTCTGTGGAAGATGTAAAGGCTGAGGGTTGAAACCATCTATGGACAGTGAGAGGCAGAGCCAAGAAGGGATGGGGTACGCGTACAGTAATATGATACGTTGACGACGACCTGGAAGATAGAGGTAAGAGAGAAGAAAATGAAACGGAACACCTGGAACTGACGGAGTCTCTGTAAGTCAGATAGGCCGAATCGTCCCACCACTCTTCCAACCAATGGTCTCGGACACTCTTGCGGTGGAGGAGAGACTGCTGAAGGATGGGACCTGGGCCGTCGGCGCGCGCAAAGTCGTCGATTTTCTGGCAGACGGAGGCGAATTCACTGGAAGAGCGTGCGAGGGGACGCAATGAATCCCTGAGACGATGGATGGTGGTGTCGAAGGGAGGAACGGGGAGGAGAGGGAGGGTAGGCAAGTTCTTTAGGGGAGGTGCGAGTGCCTTCCAGTCTTGCGAGCGAGCTTTGTGGGACATGGCACGACGAACGACTCGAAGCATGATCGCAATATTCACGTGTCAACTGCAAGAGCGTGCAGCACTACCGCATTTGGCCGAAATTCCAACCCCGACTGCGCAATGATCACCATCACCGACACAGCAAGCACGTGACTCGATTTGCACTGCTCCGCTCGTAGTACTCGGACAGACCCAATTATTTATTATACCACTGCGAGTGCGAGCCAACTCGAGCGTCGGCGCGTCATACATGCTCGACCAGTACACCGCTTCGTTCACTGGACTCGGAGGCTACTCGTCGTCAGCCTTGCAACGCGCCGATGATCATCCATCGCCAATCAAAACTTCATATATCATGCTTCATGCACTGTATTTGACCTCCCACGCGCTCTGGAATCTTTCCCTTCAATGGCTGCCACCGACATCTTGCCCGTACTCGCCTTCGCACTGTTCGAGTCATACAAAGTCAACTATGCCGTTGCATCACTCCTTCTTTACGATTACTTTATTTGCTTCGATATCGAGGTGGGCCTGCCATGGAATCGTCATATCACGCGTCCGAGCTTTGTCCCACAAGGTCGATTACTTTTGGTCAGGTCCATGGTCACTTTCTAGGTTTCTATACCTCGCCGTAAGACTCTACTTTTTATTTTCTTCCCCCCGCTGAATCTCGCACTAGATCAGGTACATGAGCCTCGGATTTGCGTTGTGAGCGTACTGCAACATGACGTGTCGAGTGCCCATCTGACCATTTACCTTTTCAGTTTTACTGTCACTGGTACGCCGCCTTTACCATCACTCTTTGACCGCCGTCGTCAACCATTGTCATACAGCCGATTATTTGCCCATAAAAGTGAGCGGATTTGTCTTTAATCTCTAATTTAATGTTTCTCAACATCTGGCAGCCGTGAGTCGTTTTGTTAGCAGGCTTCGTGTGTATTGAACGAGTGTGGGCCAGTACTTCGTGGACAGGTATAGTGCTGACGATCAAGATATTCGTCTTCGTTCTTCCCATTGCTACACTCTGTCAATGTATTTCTTCTCCCCCGGAACCAATCCAAGGAAGCTAACATAATCACAGCGGTTATAACCCTCCGCATCTGGTTCCTCTTCTCTCGTAATCGAGCGATCAAATTCTTTGCTGTCATCCTTCAGATCACAACTACCGTTGCGAGTTTTTTGCTCGTGGCATTGCAGTACAGTACAATACAATCAAACGTTCTTCATCCGCGGCTTGCCTCGTCTAGCACATTGGCATGGGTCTACGTCCCCGCATTAGTGACGCACAGCGTCCTGTTTTTACTCAAAGTCTATCGCTTCCTCACAAGTTCAGTCAGGATGCAAACTAACACGCTTTTGTGGGGTTTCTTAAAAGAGTAACGTCACAGTCATTTTATCTATGATGTATCTCATTCACATCGCTCTCGTACAGGGGCATGTTCATGTACGCGTTTGCATTGGGTAGACGTCGCTTCCCAATTTTCGACCAACGCACATACTAACGCAAACGTTAGCGTCCCTCGTCTTCGGGGTCGTTGGCCTTACCATGGTAAATCCATCGCAACTTTCGGTGAGCCTCCTGCCCTTACTTATTTTCGTGACAACTGGAACGAGATGTTGCAAGGTGCGCATGCCAGCAGCGATAGCAGGGTATAGTCTACACGTCATGTCACACATTTTAGACGCTTTGACACGCCATTTTCAGTCCTATCGTGGCGGCAGTCGTCGTATCCACTTGTCGAGTAATGCTCAGTATACGCTCCGTGGCCGCAACTGCACACGTGGATCCAGAGTGGTTACTCAACCATGCAGAACTCAGTCGTGTGCATTGGAGACAGGGCGGCACAGATGGCGAAATCATTGTGGAAGTTGACCCAGATCAGTCCGACATTCTCGTTGATACCAAGCATTCCCGGGTCCCTTTCGTCTATTCAATCGCTCCGTGACGCACATAGTAACGGTGTACTTTAACTGATCAGAGTTTTCATGTACCCAAACATATTTGACTAGTGGACACCAAGCGTATGAAGGTTCTTGCGTTTCTTTTACGTGGCGTATGGAAAGTTCGGGGCTATTGACAACATTTTCGCTCGTCAAACGACGTGAGTCCCGCTGCTACGGGATGCCAATGAATGGTAAATGTTCCTGGGATAATATGCATCAGTAAGTCGGAAAAATGGTCCTGACTGGTTTCAAACTGGTTTCAAACCAATCCCTCGGTAAACACTTAGCCGAGACCCTTATTCGCCTTTTTAGATCACCTTCGTCCAATCATACCTCTGGAATGGCCTAACGAAAAGTTGTCAAGCGGTAACGTCATTGTCTGTCTCTCTGATGATGGGGTGATTGGAGGTCGACCGCATGGCCCACGGTGTAACATATAGGCAAATAATAATGCTAATGTTCCAGGACTGAAACAGTCTGCAACGTTCTACTCCACTCGACAACCTTCGGATGAGCTTGTACCTAGCAGCTAAGGTGAGCGATGGGCTTCACAGAAGCGCACATTTCAAGGTACCTTCTTTGCATCAAAGTTGAGGACTTGAAGTCCATCCAAGCAAGTTGCGCGGGATAGAGCTACATAGGCTTGACCTAGAAACTGGTGTTACGGGAGTAGAAGCATCCGATGGGGGACCTACCTTTCTCAAACACTCTGCCCAGGTCAACTTTGACCCGCTCTAACGTTTGTCCCTGAGATTTGTGGATGCTCATAGCCCATGCAAGTATCAAGGGGAGCTTTCAGTCAATCAGAAAACACGCAGCAAGCATTGATCGACACAATCCCCTTACTTGTGTTCTAGAGACCTGTACTTCACCACTGGGAAGCTCGACCTTCCAATTTTCAGGCGAAACTAGAACTTCTCGCCTCATCCTGTTGGGTAATAAAAACTCCACAACAGGAACCAACATGTCATTTGTTGAAGGCTTTTTCTTGTCTGTCTTCGGCCGCCCGCTTCCATCGACGTCATCGTAATCTGTTTGGTACAATGCAGGATTCACAAATCGCAACACTTTGCCCATGCTACCATTTACGAGAGATTCGTCCATATTCTTGATAAGCATCACTTGAGCACCGACGCGTAGAGTGAGCTTCTTAGGAGCCATAAAATTTGAGAGCATCTTTTCTCTTTGAGCGGGGTCGGCGATTGTCCCGGCATCAGAAGCAAGGAAATCCTTCTGTTCCGTATCAAGGATCGACATTCGACTTTGGTTTGACCTGTCAACGTCATCTCTGCGCGGGAATCTGCAAGACATGATGGGTAGACATATTGAGCGGAGGAACTGTACTCACAACTCTGTTGGTCCAAGACCGTCTCCATATTCGATTTCGCGAGAAAGTGACTTGAACTTGGAGATAGAGCGTGGTGTTAACCGTCCAAACCTCATCTCATTAAGCATATCGACAAATTCTGCACGAGTTATATGTGGGTATGGCGACAGGCGCCTTTACGGCAAACACTGACCTTGATCTTTTTGCCGAAAAACCTTTGTGAGATCAAATGTGTGTTTGATGGTTTGGATCCACATCTGAGCCTCGAAAGCGAACTTCACACTCGCTGTCCCCTTGGTCACAGGAGGGAGCTGGAAGAAATCCCCAGTGACAATGACCTATCTATTTTCCATAAAGGTGGGCCAAGCAAGGCAGAAAAGACGTACTTGAATTCCTCCGAATGGATCCTTGGACTTGCGAAGGGTGCTAGCAATGCTGGCCAGCTTATCAAACAAATCCCCATCCACCATGGACACTGAAGTTCGTCACACAGCGGAATTGCTTCAAGTCCTGAGGGAATCACCTTCATCAATGATGAGTACTTTCGTGCGAGACCATCGGGTTGCGGCCTTTTTGTTCTTCCGGACCTTTGAAACAAGATCATCAACAGTACCTTCTCCGATGCCGATCCCTGCAAATGAGTGAATGGTCACGCCTCCGATATTGCATGCAGCAATCCCTGTAAGATGCTACTCAGCCTTACAATCATTCGATCGTCAGGGTTCGTATATAAACGCACCTGTGGAAGCGGTGATCGCCACTGCGTCAGGAGCCTTGGTATGTTTCTTCCGGAGGGTGCGGATGATCTCCCGTAAAAGAACGGACTTTCCAGTACCTGTACAGCTAAATGCATATATGCGCGGGGTTGAAGTGACTGCATCACGTACCGGCGCTTCCCGTGTAGAATACGCTGTCACCAAGTCCAACAAGTCGAAGAATCTGTGTTTGCTCTTGGCTGAGGAAGACACCAGCGGGCTGGTTGGATGTGGCAGCTGTTATCGCGGAAACGCCGATGGACTTGGATTTGACATCTCGTCCGGTGGCCGAGGATATGCGGGTTGTTGAGAAATTGGATGGACTGGTGTATACGTCTTTCTCCCAAGTGGGGGGCAAAGTTCGTTTCTTCGCGGCAGGTTCATGAGCAGATGCTGGCATGGGTCGTTTGCTGCCGCTGGCTACATCTGCGGTGGTGACATTGGCGTAGTTTTGCGAGAGTATAGAGGAAAGGCTGATTTGCTCGCTGCGTCCGTCCAGCCCAGCTTGTATGTCCCGGATACGCTTTGCCCGAGCATCGAGAGGCTTTTGGGAAGCATCTGAGTCAGTGTTGGAGCTCGTGGACCAGTCTCGCCTGACTGTTCGAAGCCCCGAGAGCGCTGTTTTGGAGCTCGTCATCGCTGGTCAATGTGGTAGGTGGCAGGACGCGAGGCATCTCAAGTACAAACGCGATCACGTGAGATATTCATGAAATCTTTTTTGTAGGACAGCACAAAACCATGCTAGATTCACTAAAGCCCAAAATCTGCACTTCTCAGCTGCCCATTTCTACGCCGGTCTGACGAAGAAATGATGGTCAATATGGGCTCTTCACCAGAACCGGTCCAGCGTGAGAACACTTCACTGTCCGGGCAGAAACAAGCCGAAAACTGACCAGGAGCGATCAAGACAACGCTTATATACTTTCGCGTGCAAACAGGCGTAAATATGTCGCTCCTGTGTCCGCCACAGTCGCGTCTCATGTTTCGTCCTCCCCTCCAATGTCCAACCTGAAGACGGTAATCGACCGTCTGAAAAGCGAGAAAGTAAAAGAGCGTCAGGAGGGAATCACGCTGCTTCGCTCCGCCTTCGCTCGTGAGGATGCAGTATACAGCATCGAAGACGGTCGTGGTTGGCTGGTCCTCTACCAAGCCTTGTTCACGACAGTCAAGATCGAGAAGCTCGACACCGTCAAGAAAAGTGGGAAGTCGGGAACAGCTGGTACAGCTGCCCAGCGCAGGCTCTCGGATGCCGCAGCCGCAGTTCGCTGGCTGGTCGAGCGGAGTGTTCACTGTCTCAGCAAAAAGGCGTTAACACCTCTCCTTGATCACCTCACCCAAATGCTCGTCCATCGCGGCCAATTGTTCACTCCACTGGCTTTGGATTACATCAAGACAATCAAAGTCCTCCTTTCCTGGGCCCCACACATGGACCATCTCAACGTCGATATCTGGCTCAAGCTCGTGGAGATTAGCTTCAACAGCATCCTGGATGATCCCATAGAAGATGATCTTGTGCGGACGAGGGACCAAATGGCAAGCACTGTCCCGGTAGATGACTCTATGTACCAAAGCGACTCGTCATCTTCGGAGAACGGTAGATTCTCTCTGACACGAAAGAGGCCCCTGGGAGAGGACAGTTCCACACCTGCGCCAGGAACAGCCACTGACAACTCAACTGATCGCCGTACGCATCGTCATCCAGTATCCCTCGAGCAGATTGAATGTGCGTCCCTCTTGGCTCTCTTGTTCCGTCATTCCACAGCCCCGTTCCTGGCCGAAGTGGAGAGACCAGACCCCAGCGACCCGGACAGCTTCCCTAAAACTTCCATTCTGGTACCTATCACCCCTTCACTATTCTGGCGTATGAAACGTTTCTTGGATCGCTACCCCACAGATACTTCCCTACATCACGATTATCTCCTTGCACTGCAGCCTTTTCTCTGCCAAGTAGCCCTCAACTGCAGACAGGAGGTTGATGATCTCGCGTCTTGCACCTGGGATGCGTTGGTGGGATTATGGGGAACCAAAAACAAGCGGATAAAGGAAAGTTTAGTAGGTATTCTCAAGACACTCTTCCCTTTCCTGACGGCGATTCGTGACGCACCGAATCATGCCTGGGCAGGCAGCGTTCAGAGGCTTTGGACCCTTCTTATCGGTGAAGCAGATAGTCGATGGGGTATTGAGGCCCTCTCGATCGATTCACTTAGGCTGCAAGTGAGCGCCTATGAAGCTGATGAGCGAGACGTGTTCGTTGCTCAGACTTTCCGAGCCGGGTGGAACTTCGACGCGAGCCAGGCATTAGCATGGGCACTGTTAGAGTTACAGGCTGATTGCGCCGAGAAGGTAATAGATCTGTTTTCTGGTTAAAAAATGTCACTGAATGCCTACGTGCAGTTATTTGAACATTCCGAGTCCGTACATGCGGGCACCCCCAAGGGAACCTTAAGAGGGAAACGAGCCAAACGAGAAGACCCTATATCGACCCTCCTCTATTCCTTGCGAGCTACGTCCACGATGAGCGTAAGGGTCTATCACCTCCAAATTTTACTTTTCTTTATCGATCGACACTGGTACCGACTCCACAATTCCCTTCAAGACGATGTAATCGCTACTGCGCTACAATTCGTTTCGGTAGATGAGGTGCCCATTCAGACATGGGCATTTCTCTGCCTAGCGGCCATAGCTTATTGTGATGGCACGCATCCGCCTCCTGCTTCTCCTTCCGATGACACACTCATGCCAAACACCCGTTTGCGCGGGTCTGTTGTTTGGGATCCTATATGGACACATGCCGTGCGTCGCGCAAACGTTCCAGTAGTGTGCCGTGCAGCTTGTCATGCTGCCCATACCCTTGTGGGCTATTCGAGGCATCTTCTTACACCTCAGCGTGTCCTTGCGGAAATCGAGTCGCTGGCGAAAGATCTGGATCTCCAAGGGCCGAGCTTCCCCTACGATGCCGTTTGTATGTTTCTCGCTCAGTGCTTGAGAGTGGCCAGCCAAGATGTCAGATTGTATCGCATGCAACTAGAGGAGAAGGTGTTGAGCTGGCTTCTCGACAACTGGCGGGTCGGGTCCTCAGCAAAGGATGTTAGTGGTCGATCTCGCATGCCACCACATACTATTGCCGATTTCCTGGTCCTTTTGGAGAGCGTATGCGCGTGTTCACGACGCAGTGACCCCGTTTGCAGGATGACACTTCCCGACTGCGACATTGTAAATGTCATGGTGGAGCATCATAAAACGAAGGTCATCCGGCACTACGTACTACATGCAACACTCCCCGCGCTTGGTCGACGTGGAAGTTCGTTGGTAGATACATGCGTCGCGCAAGAGGTCTCATCACCGACTAGAACAGATCAGGAGCTCGTACCTCCCAGAGGTCGCGAGAGGAGGGTTTCAGCGTTCCTCGTCAAAGCGATGGAATCCCTAATTTCGGAATGGGAAATGGTGGGGGATAACAGGATGCACCCTACTGCTGAGAAAGTCAGGCAGTCTTTCGATGCTGCTATCATTGCTCTTATGTTCGAGTCTCTTCTTGCCCTCAATGGGACGCATAGCAATAGGCGGGTCATTCAAACAGCCGGGAAGGTGGTTGTCCTTCTTGCCCCATTCGTGACGGATGCCAAGTGGACGCCAGAGGAGAGACTATTGATCGTAAAGGCTCTGGAACCCCTTGTCATTGATGTGGATCACAAAAATTTTGGCGAAGAGTGGACAGCGTTGATTGGACCTGGCCTGGAGTCTGGGATCAAATCCCACGTCCTCGAAAGCCTACGGATGCGTACCTCGAGCGACGTTCGTTCTCATAGTCAATGTCGATATCTCCAACTGATTTTTTGGGAGAATGTAGAGGTGCGGGTTTTCTGACCTCTCTTCGCGGTCTCTGATATACTGCCTTCAGGTCCAAAATACCTTTGATGCGATTGCCAGGAGACTTAGACAAATGCTTAGCACGCTCACTGATCAATCCACCGACAGTCTGGATCCTGGAACCACTGAACATGATGGATTTGGTCCGATCAGGACCACTCAAAGTACTACACCACAAGAGGAATACACATTACCAGTGGCTTTTGCAGTACGAAGTCTTGTGGAAATATGTATCATTTTCCTTGCTTCCGTTCCTGCCTTGCAATGTCCAACAGGACAAACACAACGTGATAAGGAGCTCATCAAGTTAGTACTTGAATGTCCTGAGGAAAAACTCTTACTACTTGGGCCCCCGCTTTTATCTGCCGTGCGTGGGAAACTCCTCATCCTTAGTCTTGATGTCCTGGACAACTTGCTGGTCAAATGCGCTGATCTCCTTCGGAGGTACTCTCACGCGATCAACGACCAATTTCATTACCTGGTCGTTGATTTTCTGATGTCATCTTTACATATCTGGATGGCAAAAGGTGACGCATCCCCTATTGGCGAACGCGTACAAGTTCTTTGTGGATGGATATCTCATATAATGGAAGCGGCTGAAACCAAGAAGAAACCTACTTTTTGGAAGATACGCGATTTGGTCGCTCGCTTTCTGGCAGGGTATCTCGCAGAAGATCCGTCGCTGACGTTCTGGCCTGCTGACTACCACGGTGTTAAGATTAAGCATCCCCTGAACACCTTGTTGGCGCTCAACCTCGACGAAGACATTCGCGTTCGTTTTCGTGCTGCAGCCCTCAGTGCAGGCCTATTCGCTGCCGGTCATGTTGAGTTGATCCACGAGTATGAGAACTTGGATGGTTTCTACCAACTACTTCGCGATTCATTACCCAGGGATCTTGCACAGTACGTCATTCCCTCCCCATCTGTTATCAGCTTAATAAAACTTGTCAGGTATGAGTTCATGCTCACCAGGACACTCTGTTTGGGGAATGTCATGATTGCCAGTTCGTATGTGAGACGAGGACCTTACTGGCACCTTCTAGAAGCGGGCTTTCACAGCCCCTTATATTCCCGTCATATCCAGGCGGTGTTGCGTGGCGTGTCCGAGCGTCTTGGGTTATCCAGGCCCAGTGAACTCTTTGAGGCCTATGCTTCCCAGATTGCGCTGTCAATTCGCCAAAATTCCCTTGACATCTTGCGACTACCATCCCATTTGCTTGGCTATGAGAATAGAAGAGAATGTGCAGAGGCAGCATTTGGCTTATTCACGCCAGCCAATCTAATGGGGGGGACTCAAGAAGCAGTTGCACACGGTCAACAATTATTTGTTCATCACTGCTCCGCTATCCAAAAGACCATTGCAGAGGGGCTTCAAACCTGTATCGGAGAACTCATTGGCCTGCAACTCGTTTCCCTCGTCGACACAACCCATGATAGCGATGCGACGCTCGCGACTCGCCTTGAGGAACTTTTTCGGTCCAAAAGCATCGACCTTCAACCCTTCGGAGGTTTCACGCAATGTGCACGGCGAAACGCAGCAAGAATTGTAGCCTCTGTCATCCGCTCCTTTGGCGACCAAGATTTTTCAGATGATGGTGCAATTGTTGATGGTCTGCGTGCTTATGGCTTACGAGAAGCTGCCCAAATATTCATCTCGCTGAACAAATATCGCCGCCTGGACGACTTCAGATTTCATCCCCCGAACCTGCCCCGCTTCGGGACTAGCACCGTTTTGCGGTCTTTGCAGTGGTGCACGTCGTTAGTAACCTCGGATCACGTCACTGCGATCTCGTACCATGTCCTTCACCAGGTTTTCGCGGAACTACACTCAACTCCATTTGTCAACGAGCAGCTTCGCTTGCTGAATGGTATCAGTCTTTTAGTTGCTGTCCTGAGTGAAAATTTCAAGGACCCGACTCTACTCCATACCTTCATTCAAAAATCGTCTTCACTGCTAGCACAAGCAGACCTCGTTCGTGCCGCGCAATCATATTTGGAGTGGGGCTTCTCTGTCTATCGGATGGAGGTACAACTTGACCCACGATTCCCCGACATCCTGATCCGTGTTTGTGCTTTGCTGGACGATGGCTATTCCACTTCAAGTGTGGCTGGTGCGCCAAAACTGACCCATGAACTCTCGCTGTGGATCGATGAGCAGGCATTTGCGCTATGCAAGAATACAAAAATTAAAGCTCAAGTTTCGAAGGCTCTGCCAGCGTGGACTCATCATCCTTCACCGGCCCTTCTCTCAGTCGTTGAGGACATTACAGATGACAGCCTGTCTGCCACTCTGAGCGATCATCGTATAGCTTCGAACAAATTCCGGCTTGTACGAAGGTTGCTTGAGTTGTCTAAGCAACATGCATACAGCAAGTCACAGTTCGCAAAGACAGACTTCTGGCGTCTCAAGGATTACATTCCCCCGAGTGCTTATCTACAACAGGACGATATGGATGCATTCGCCGCCCTGCTTGTCGCCAAAACTGGTGGTATCTATGGGTTTGGTAGCGAACACCCCTTTCCTCAGACTCTGCGCGCTAGACACCGAAGGAGCAACCGTCTCCAGGAAGAGGCGCAAGTTAACCCGTCACCCCACCGGTCTGTCATACAAACTCTACTCGCCATGATTGATGGGGTTAATCCTTCGGAGGTCTATCTTGTCTATCTTACGCTCAAGTCGCTCATTTCCGCGTCGTCAGAGGAGGCTTTGGCGTTTCACCTTTGGCCTGCAGAATATCTGACTCCACTCGAGTTCTTCAAACAATTCCCAGTGGTACTGTCGGCCCGCCCAGCACGTAGTATCACCGAGCTCGACTCCATCTCACGCCCATCTGCTGATTTTGCTGGATGGATTTGCTCTCTTTCAACACTACTGAGTGACATACTAAACTCTTCCGACAAGTTCTATGGCCAGCTTACCCCACTCATTGCGAACAACGTACAGTTCGCGGAAGAGATACTTCCCATCCTTGTTCACACCCTGTTATCAGGGGAGCTGTCACAAGGTGCACCCTTAGCCTCATCAATGAGGAAGCATCTTTCAGACTACTTCACTGCGATTCTGACTGCGGAGGATCCCAGTCGGTATTGTATGCGTGCTATTGTCGACGTCATCCTTCATCTACGCACCTTCCGTCCTGTTGACTCAGATGACTGGCTTGCCCACGACAAATGGTTGGATGTCAATTTTCGCCTCTTGGCGAAGAGTGCAGTTGGTTGCGGTTCGTATACCACTGCGCTGCTGTTTCTGGAACTTGCCTTTGAGTACGAACAGCTCGATAAGGAGTCTCCCGATGGTATCGAGCATCTACTGTTCGAGATATACGGGCATATCGACGAGCCTGATGGTTTTTATGGCATCAAGACCACTGATCTCCACCATTTCTTGATCAAAAGATTCCATCACGAACACCAATGGGACAAAGCATTCCGTTTCCATGGCGCAGCAATCGAGGCTGGGAGTCGTGAAACAGCCGACGCAGACGGTCTCCTGCAATCTTTCCATGCATTCGGTTTCGACAACCTCGCTATTGGCACTCTTCAGGGCTCGCAGAAGGGATTTCAGTCGGACGACGCCTCATCGACTATGTCTTATCAACTGGGATGGCGCACCGAAACCTGGGATTTGCCGGACACCGGAGACTTTCAGGATTCCAACGTTGGCCTTTACCGCGCACTCCGTGCCGTTTACCGCGAAAGAGATTCGCACGTAATCGACGCCACCATCCGATCCGCTCTACGTGATGCCATGGAACGCTTGCGAATTCTTGGCAATGAAGATATCACGGAGATCCGAGAGATAGCACGGAATATAATGTGTCTCGATCAACTCACGCAGTGGAGACGAAGGCCCGTCCAAGACTACCTTAGTCGAAAGTCCCCTGACATTCGGTCTGTGACACAGCTGGTCGAGATTGATTCCGAATTTGAGTGAGTGCTCAGCGTCGATCAGCGAACTATGCGCTCACGGCCAGGTTCAGGTTCAGTAGTCTCGAACAGGTACTAGCAACTAGGGTTTCCTTGATCCGCTCTGCCAGGCGCAAGGAAGAGCGCGAACGGATCGGGAACATGATATCACCGTTCAATAGCAGTCTGCTAGAGCTCGAAAAGCAGTGCCTCGTCCGTCTTTCCGTTGCGGCTCGAAAATCGAACAAACTTCAAGTAGCACTAAATTCCATTGTGAAAGCCCGACGTCTTGAAGGCATCTCCACTCACGAGGTGTCCCAGGAGTTTGCGCACGTCCTTTGGCTTCAAAACGAGCAAAAGTTGGCTGTCCAATTCTTGAAGGATCTTGTGTTTCGACCAAATCAAACAGCTACAAGCCAACCTGAGTTGATTGTTGAACAGGCACTCTCGATGGCGCGTCTGGTGTGTACTCTCATGGTCATGTCAATGTCTACGTATTTATTCGACACGTCAGGGGTCCTGGATTTCGGAGGCATGTTTGGAAAAGCCGATGGACATCAAGCACAAATACTTTGATATAGCAACGGCACTTGCTACAAAGGTGGAAGAGCAAATCAACACTCGCGGAGATGCATGTGCCCACGTCTTCCACAAATGCGCGCTCTTCGCCGAACATCAGTATCATGCCATTATCAAGTCACCGGATGCCATGCGATGGAAGACGTACGTGGATCGCAAAAGTCAAGAAATTAAGCAAAGAGAAAGTCAGCTCCTTCGAACCCAGCCTGGCTCAAACGAGTATTACGCCCTCTTTGAGGATCAGAAGAAGGCCAAGGCCGTTCTAGCAGAGGACGAAGAGGCATACAAGCGACATAGCGGGGCGCTAATCGCATTCCTTGACCTTGCCATCAACATGTACTCGCGATGCCTCGCCGCCTCGGACATGTTCGATGATGACGTTCCTATCCGTTTTTGTTCTCTGTGGTTTGGGAACTTCGACGATCAGAGACTGCAGCACACATTGAAGGATGCTGTCGCTCGGGTACCTTCGAGGAAATTCATTTTCCTATCCCATCAACTTTCAGCTCGCATCTCCCAATCTTCACAAAGCCAATTGCCAGCAAGCCAACACATACTTCAAGGGCTTGTCATCCGAATGTGTCAAGATCACCCCTTTCACAGCCTGTACCAAGTGTACTGCATACGACCCGAGAGGTCTGGGCAGGCATCGTCGAGCAGAAGATTGTCTAGCCGTCACGAACCAACATTGTCGCAGGCACAGGTCGATCGTTCCAGCGCCGCATCCGACATTTTTAACCGACTGCTAGGCGACCCACGATACTCTACTCGCGTCAAGGCCATCGAGCACGTGTGTGACGCATTTATTGAGTGGGCCAAATACCCCGTCAAGGACAAGAAAACCAGGGGTCTGCTACATATACCGGATAACATGACGATTCGACGGCTTCGCGATGCTCGGGTGCCAGTTGTCACATCCCACCCAGCGATTGATGCTACATTGAAGTATGACCGCTGCGTCTGGATCAGTCACTATGACACCACTTTCACGACCGCGGGAGGCGTTAACAATCCAAAGATCAGCACCTGCTATGGTTCTGATGGCGAAAAATACAGGCAACTGGTGAGCAGGGGTGATTCTGTTGCAATGAAGCTGACTCTGCTCTCGAGTTTAAAGGCGGGAACGACGATCTGCGACAGGATGCTGTCATGGAACAAGTGTTCGATCTGGTCAATATCGTCCTTGGGTGTGACCGGGAGACAAAGAAGCGTGACCTGAAAGTCCGCGGATATACAGTCCTACCTCTCGCTGCCCAAGCCGGGGTTTTGGAGTTTGTTGGCAACACGGTCCCCCTCCAAGTGTGGCTCGGAATAGCCCATCCAAGGCGAGTACATGCGATGGATGTCGGGTTGTTATGTTGACATTTTACAAGATATCGTCCCAACGATCCAAAGCATAATGACATTCTCCATATGCTCAGACTAACACGTGAGCGCCACCAAGGCAAGGTGGATGCGATGGTTGCGCAATTCAAGGAGATTTGTGACAAGACAGCGCCTGTCATGAGGCACTATTTCACAGAGAAACACAAGTCCCCCATTGCGTGGTTTGCGATGCGACTCAACTACATACGAAGCGTTGCAACCACATCGATCGTGGGCCATGTCTTGGGACTAGGGGATCGACACGTCTCCAACATTCTGATGGACAATGGAACAGGCGAGGTCGTGCACATCGATCTGGGGATTGCCTTTGACCAGGCAAGGTTCCTCGTGTGCGTTGGCAACGACACATTGATCGAATCGGTTTCCAGGGAAAGTTGCTCCGCGTCCCGGAACGCGTCCCGTTTCGGATGACGCGGGACATGGTAGATGGCATGGGCTATTCCGGTACGCAAGGCGTGTTTCAGCGTTGTGCGGAGGAGACCCTGCGCGTTCTCCGGGAGCGATCGGATGTCATCATGACCGTGCTCGAAGTCTTCAAGCACGATCCGCTCCACTCCTGGTTCGTCCACGTCGTTTCCGGTTGGCAAGGCTGATGATGGTAAATGATTGGCGCTAGGACCGCGAGCGAACTCAAGATCAAAAAGATCCAGGACAGCACCAACGATCCCGTCGGACGCGTTTCCAGGGAAACTTCGCGGTTCGGAATGGGGCATGACCCCGCGGGAAGTGCACCCGTCAACGAAGCGGCGGACCGTGCACTCAACGCTGTGGCTTGCAAATTGGACAAGTCACTCAGCGTCGAGTACACGGTCAACGAGCTTATTGCGGAAGCGACGGATACCGTCAACTTGGCGACGATTTACCACGGTAGGTGCTGGATCGCCCCCTTGTATCGCCGCGCTGACTTCAAGGGACAGGCTGGAGCCCTGACTATTAGCATATTAGAGTTTTATTGACGTCTCGCACTCGTTGGCCAAGCCAGTACATATCGATTTTAATTGCACGCCAAAAATGAATTCACTTGCGCGACGAGTCTATCAGAGTCGCAGGAAAGGAGCTAGGCATGTGAAGGTATTACAAAGAGGATATAGAGGGGTAAAACACCTCGGGGACAAGGCATGGGGGGATACAAGGCAATTCCGGAAACTTTCTGGATGCAGACATTTCAAGTGAAAAAAGAGATGCTAGATGAAGAGGACGGGCGGAAGCGTGCAGTAGATGGTCCACAATACGTAACCTATGACGCAGTTACTTGGATTTTGCAATTTCGCGAGCGGCTTTAATCAGCGGAGACAACGTGCGGAGGGGCTCACAGAGTTTGAAAAAGGGGTGCTGAGTCGCGTTGAGCGAGGCATGATACACGCTTGGGAAATACGCACTTGGAGCAACTGGGATGCGGTCGGCCGTTTTTCGGCGTCGACTTCCAACGTCTTTGCCAGGTAGTCACTGAACACGGGAGACAAGGCCTCTGGATTAGCGATGGTAGGGGTACCGTTGGTCGCGATCAAGTACAGCGCCTTGAGCGGGTTTTGGTTGAGGTACGGAGGTTCACCCTCGATCATTTCTGGTGACACCCATCAGACCAGAATGAAAAAGGATCCTGGGAGACTCGCCTATGGCCATGATTCCGAGACTCCAAATGTCTACCTTGGGGCCGTACTCTTTGCGCGTGACGACTTCGGGGGCCATCCAGTAGGGGGTACCGACCATGGTGGTACGTTTCGAATTGTTGGGGTCCGAGATTTGTGCACAGAAACCAAAATCGGCTAGGGGGAGGAATGAAAAGACGAGGAGAAAACGGGGTGGGGGGACTCACTCAGCTTGATGTCGCCGTTCAAGCTGAGCAACACGTTGTCGCTCTTGATATCGCGATGGATGACGCCGTGTCTGTGCAAGTGTTCGAGGCCTTGTGCGGTTTCCCGCGACACGGCTGCGATTTGGCCTTCGGTCATGAGGTTGGCGGTGACGACGTCTGTGAGGGAGCCTCCTTCCATGTACTCCATGACGACCCAGAGGTCGTTCTTGTGGAGGAAGGAATCGATGTAGTTGACGATGTTTGGATGTCTGGATGCGCGCATGACGAGGATTTCGTTGATGATCAAGTCCTTCTTGGGCTGCTTGTCGAGATCCATCTGTTTGATGGCGACGGAGAGGTTCGTTCCGACTTGGTATGCAGTGTAGACGCCGCCGGATGCGCTGGGATCGTCGATAAGGGCTGCGCGTAGAGGACGTAAATCGCTCACCCCTGGCCAATCTTTACTAAATTTCGGTAAAGTTTCGTCGGATCTGCATCTGTGCAAATCTGTTGCAAGCGGCGGATGATGTCGTCGGAGCTGTCCTTGTCCTTGTCCTTTTTCTCCCTCCTGCGTGGGGTGGCGACGGCGGGTGACTTTGCCAAGCTGGCTGTTGTGGATATGGACTGTTGTGGCTGGTGCAGAGACCTTTGATCCTTGTCCCTTGGTGGTGATTGAGGGCCTTTAAGTGTGATATCAGATCGAGAGGCGCGAGAAGAGTGCTTAGAAGGTAGCACTGGCGCACCAGATGGAGGGGGCGTCTGAGAGGGACCGACGCTGGGGGGACGCCTTGAGCGGGTTGTGGTGTTTGCGCGGGTGAGATCCTGGGCCTTGCTGGTGCGGAGAGGGGTGCGCTGTGAGGTGGAGCGATCGAGGGAAGGGACTGCGGTGGTAGGAGGGGTGGGGGCGGGGCGGTAAGAGCTGGGGGACGGTGCGGAGGGGGTGGAGGGGGACGGTGCGATGGGAGAGGGAAGTGGTTTTTTGGGGGGAGGAGGGGCAGGACGCTAGAGAGTGGGTGAGACGGGACAGGAGGGACGGGCAAGGAAAGGGACGGACAGAGTTGAGCAAGGGAGGGTCTACCTTTTGACCGACTGCGCCCATCTTGTCCCATACGTCGCCGTGGCCTTCCTGGTAGAACTTGACGATGTCCATGACTGCCTGTGGGTTCTTTTCCTGCTCTGATCTGGAAATACCGCTCTCCTGGAGGAGCTGTTGCCACTCCTTTGGGAGGCCGGTGAACTCGCCGGTGGAGGAGTTGAAACCGACATGGGTGAGATGGACGGGGTCGTAGGGTGTGCTGATCTCTGGGCGCTTTGAGGTGTTGAGAAAGTCGGACATGAAGCCGAGCATGCCCTTCTTTGACTTGGCGGCGAGAGTGCCGCTGCGGGACCTGGTGGTGGCTGGGATGAGGTCGACGGACGCGAGGGAGGGGAGGGGGTCTGGTTCTGGGGCGAGGGAGATGTCTGGCTGTGATACGGTGGTGGGGACGGAGAGACGTCTGGCGGCGAGGACGGCGGGGGGGAAGAGGTCGTTGAGGGTCGCGGTGTTGGCGCGGGATGGGCGGGGCGGGGGCGGGGAGGATGCCATGGAAGAGAGGCTGTGTTTTCGTTGTCGGTGTGGTTTCTGGAGAGCGTTGCGGGTGGGCGTCTTTGATCTGAATGCGGTGGGCGGCGCAGACGGCGTAGGGTCGATGTTGGCGTCCTTGAGGAGGTCTGAATATTCCTGGATCGACTCGCGAGACGGTCGATGGTATTCGATCGTGATTTTCGACCGTCGCAGGTTGTTGTTGTTCGTCGTCGCCATCCAAGTCACGATCATGCTCAGCTTTCTCGGCATCGACCTCTCCACCCAACAACTCAAAGCCATCCTCCTCGACGACGACAACAACGTCCTCGTCGACGTCGCAGTCCATTTCGACACAGATCTACCCAGCTATCGCACCACCAACGGCGCACTCTATGGCCCTCTTCCAGGCCAGGTCGTCTCTCCAGTCCGCATGTGGCTCGACGCCTTGGATCTCCTCTTTTCTCGTCTCCAGCACGCGGGTGTCGACCTGGCCTCTATCCGCGCCATTTCCGGCGCTGCTCAGGTCTGTGTCTCTCTTCCGTTTCAAGTCTATCTCAATCCCTCGCCTAGCAACACGGCTCTGTCTACTGGTCCGACGATGCCGACGCCGCACTCGCTGCCTTGGATCCACGCTCTCCCCTCGCGCATCTAGACGCATTCGCGCTCCCGACCGCGCCCATCTGGCAGGACTCTTCCTCCTCCCCCGACTGCGCCAGCCTCGAGGCTGCCATCGGCGGGCCACAGCGTCTCGCAGACATTTCCGGCTCTCGTGCCTACGAACGCTTCACCGGTCCACAGATCGCTCGCGTACGCACTCTTCCTCTTCCCCGTCCTCTTCTCATCTCTCCCGCAGATCCGCAGGGTCGACCCCGAGGCATACCACCGCTCTGCTCGCATCTCCCTCGTCTCCTCCTTCATCACTTCCCTCTTCCTCGGTCGCATCGCTCCCATCGAAATATCCGACGCGAGCGGCATGAACCTCATGGATGTCCTCAGCGGCAAGTGGGACGACGACCTCCTCCTCGCCTGCGGTGGTCCTCAGCTCCGCTCAAAGCTCGGCCCAGATCCCGTCTCTGGTGGCACCGTCCTCGGTCATATTTCAAACTGGTGGGTCGCCAGATGGGGTTTCAACCCCGGTACGTCCTCCCTCTCCTTTCCCTCTCCTCCTCCTCATTCACCCCCAGACTGTATCATCGCCCCCTTCACCGGCGACAACCCCGCTACCGTCGTCACACTCTCCACTCCCGGTGATGCACTCTTGTCCCTCGGCACTTCCACAACCCTCTTACTCTCCATCCCCCCCGCCGATACCCCCCCAATGCGTTTCACAACGTCTCATCTGCTCGCTCACCCAACTACCATCCACGCAAAGATCGCCATGCTCTGCTACAAGAACGGCGCACTCGCCAGAGAACACATCCGCGACAGAGTCGCAAACAGTGACTGGGAAACCTTCAACCTTCTCGTCAAATCAACCCCACCCGGAAACAATGGCTATCTCGCCTTTTACCTTCCTCTCCCAGAGATCATACCCCCAAACGTCGTCGGCGAGTTTTTGTTCTCCACCAACAACGGCCACCTTGCCCGCATAGACGCTATACCCACGGATGCTCATCCTCGCGCGATCCTCGAGTCCCAATTCTTGTCTATCAAGTCCCGCATCGCTGCCATCCTTCCTCCCAACTCCCCTCCTCTAAAGAGGTTGATCCTCACCGGTGGCTCTTCTGCAAACCAGACTATCCGACAGCTCGCCGCAGATCTCTTTGGCATTCCTGTCTACATTGCTGAATCCAAAGAGGCTGCAGGAACAGGCGGCGCTATTCTCGCCAAGTTTGCATGGTGGAGACACCAGAGGGGGGATTCAGGTTCGTTTGAGGAAATGGACCACGGTCACCTCGAGCGCATGCAACTCGTCGCTCACCCCAACGGCGATGTCACAAGCGTGTATAACAACCTCCTCGAGACTTATCGCTCTTGCGAGGAAGCAGTGGTTGATCACTGTCAAAGCAACTGAACAATCTACGCGGTAACTTACGTAGTATCTCAACTATTAAAAAGCTCTATTTTATTCTTTTTAAATGTCAATGAGAGCCCTGCTTAATTCGCGATCGCTGCTGGTATGAGCTCCTGTCTCCATAGTGCCACCCGTATCTCAATAGTTTTGATCGAGCTGCGTCCCAGATACATGTCCAACACGCTTCCCACCAAGAGACCTCTCGAGGAGGCGGGCCCGTCAGACACGCTCAAACGGCCAAGACTGGTTCCAAAGGATGAACACCGGGACGCGGCAGGCTGGGCGAAGTCGCGCAAAGGAAAGGAAAAGCACACCAAAAACGTCGGTCGACGTCGCGGGCCCCGACACGCCGAGCCCTCGCAGACACCCAAGAACGAGGACGAAGGGGGTCCGAAACCGCCCAGGCTGCCCAAGCGCATGACCGCGCTCCTCCTCGGCTTCTGCGGGACCGGATGCAGTGGCATGCAAATGTGCGTACCCACCCGCGTTTCTTTCCGTCCCCCCCGCGTGCGCTGAGTCGATCCAAGCCAACCAAACGTCAAGACCATCGAGGGCATCTTGTTCGACGCGCTCGTTCGTGCGGGTGCCGTGTCCAAGGACAATGCCGACGATCCTACCAAGGTCCGTTCGCGTCGACGCTCACTGACCGTCGAGCTGAGTGTCGTTTACAGGTCAATCTCGGACGCGCCGCTCGAACAGACGCAGGTGTCCACGCCGCGGGCAACGTCGTGTCCATGAAACTGATCGTCAACATCCCTGGCGTCAAGGACTGGGTCTCTTGCATCAATGACGGACTCCCACCCCAAGTGCGCGTGTGGGGAAAAGTGAGTACACCGTCTCGAGTCTCTGGCCGGGTGTGAACGTCGTCGTCAAGGTTCGCGTTCAGGGCGGGTTCAATGCGCGACTGTACGCCTTTCTGGGCCTTGGACTTTCTCGTCGTGCTCACCGCTGGCGATAGGTCTTGCGATAGTCGCAAGTATACTTATTTCTTCCCTTCCTATCTGTTGATCCCGCCGAAACCTGGCTCAGCGTTTGCTCGTGGCCAACACCCCACATTACAGCATTCATTCTGGGATTCCCCAGGTGCCGACGCTTCCAGCCTGGAGGAAGACCTTGCACGGAAACGACAATGGAGGGTAAGCGCACAAGACGTCGACAAGTTGCGGACCGCTGCCAAAAAGTTTGAGGGCACCCACAACTTTCACAACTTTACGGTCGGCCGCGACTTTTCGGATCGTAGCAACCAACGTAACATGATCAAGATTCAAGTAAGGCTTCCCTCCGTCCTTGGTCTCGACTCGACTACATTCTGACAGATCGCGGACCCTGTGGTGTACGGCGACACGGAATGGATCAGCGTGCTCTTTCATGGTCAGAGTTTTATGCTACACCAGGTACGTGTAACTCGCGAGACTTTTTACGCCGTGTCCAAACCAATGTGTAGATCGTAAGTTTGGTCGCGACCATCACGCCCGTGATCTAATCGTCGGTTGGAAAAGCGTAAAATGATGTCTGCCCTCGTCCTAACCTGTCGGACCGGAACTCCCGCCGAAGTCATCGACGAGGTAGTGTGTCATGTACTTGCTGAGCTCCGTGTCGCTCAACGCTATCAAGCTTTACGGCCCTCGGATGGTCCTCGTGCCCAAAATGCCCGCCTTGGGGCTGCTTCTCGAGTACCCCATCTTCGACTCTTATAACCAAAAAGTAGCCGCAGCCAACACACGGGAAAAGTACGACGACACTCACGTCGACTTTCGTCCGCCAATCGACTTTGAGCAATATCGGGAGACGATCGACGCGTTCAAGCAACAGTATATTTACCAAGACATGCGTGCGACAGAGGACCAGTATGGAATGTGCGTGTTCGTTTCTGGGAGCAACGTAATAGAATGGTTTGACAGGGTGCTCAGATTCGATGCCTGGATGCGATACGTGGACAATTACGACGGTAGCGATCTGTTGTACTTGAACTCGAGGGGAATCATTCCTGCAGCTGCTGTCATCAAAAAGGACGTCAAGAAGAGACCAAAGCCCTTCAAGGAGAGCAAGCGGTTTGACGTGACCAACGTCAAAGAACTCAGAGACGCTCCGCCGCTGGAAGACAGCGAGTCAGAGGAAGAGCGCCTTGGAAAACCTACGTTGGAAGACATGGAAGGATAGGTATCGACGACACGCGAGAGAAGATTAGACTGTTTGCTACATTGCCGCTAAAGATACATGGTCAATCACGACTGGAACTTGCGCATCGTCTGAATTTCGTCCAGGAGTGCCTGCAGCCGGTCGTCGTCGATCTTGACGAGACTATGCAGACAAGAGGATCAGTCTGCGTGCACGCCTACGTCGTCGTCCAACGTACCTTGGTATGACGCTCTTGGCCTCTTCCGCGATCGCCGGGCACAAGTTGGCGATCTGAGCCGTCTCGAATTGTGTCAGCGCCGGCTCGCGACGCAGCGTTCTAGTCCGCACGTGTCGTCAGCGTGACGGCGTGCAATACGATACGACCTACTCTCGAACGGCGCTGGCCGAGTCGGTCGTGCTGAACTTGGCAAACGTCTTGACGTACTCGAGTGTTTTGTTGTAGACACTAGTCCATGGTCGGGTTACAAAATAGGCCTGCGACGGCGTGGCACGTACGCAGTGTCGGGTGCATCCTTGTCTCTGTTCTCGAGGAGGTATTTGACCTCGGAGATGAGCAAGCAACCCGCATTGTTAAATTCTACGTTTGACGTTTGAAACGACTAAAAGTTCGAATTCAACGTCACGTACCAGCTCCAAGTTTCAAGGCGGATGCGTCCTCCTCTTCTGCATGTGTCCTGTGGCGCAAACGGGTGGTCATGATCGAAGCCACAAGGTGGCAGTGTTCACTTGTTTGGCAAAGGCTTGTGAAACAAACAAATGCCAGAGTATGCGTCAAAAAACGTCTTATTATATGTTTACAGACATTTTATGATATATATCTAGTCGTAATGGAAACAGTTCGATATTTGCGTGCTACAAACCACAAAATCAACAGCATTGAAACATCGACCTGGAGTAGGACCAACTCTACCGTAAGGGGGTTGCCGTTCCAGCAATGCATTTCAGCACGTCGCAAATACGGCACAATTCAATCCTCACCCATGTCTATTCAGGTAGCCAATGCCACGGGAGCGGCACCATTGGCTGCGTTTACTGGGCCATCACCGTCCTCAACTGAGAGTAAGGCGACTTTATCGACCAATATTGCGCTCGCGACAACCTCTCCGCGTAATCTCTCCTTGTCCTTGTCAGCTCTGTCCTGCAATATTGGACTGCGGTTCGGCACCGCACCCCCGGCCTTCCAAACACCTTTGGCACCTAGAAACTCGACGCTCCCTTTCGCCAAGGACCGTTCGGGTATACTCGTAGCCTCATCCACCTTGCCGGTCGGGTTTGCAGGAAGACTAGAATGGTTCACAACAGAATTTCCGGATCCGCTATTCCCTGGCAAGAGTATGGAGCGGGTAGATGATGAGTTGTTCCATACTCCTACCACCGGTACGCGTTTCTCTGTCGCAGGGTTTACTGTGAGCGGCGGAAAGTCCGTCGATTGAAGTGGTGGTGGAACTTGCTGTGCCCGTTGTCCATTGCTACGGGAAGGAGACATATTTCGAGAGTTTGCAGAATGTTCGTGATGCCGATGGGTAGAATGTAAAGTAGGTTGGGGTTTAAGGCCGACCGCCCAATCAGGTCTTGCAGGTAAAGGGTGTTGTGATGATGTTGAAGTGTATGTTCTCCGCGACGACGACGTGGAAGACGACTAGAAAGATGCACGCTACGTGAGCCGATTTGACGCAAAATAAACAAGGGAATAAATGATGTGACAAAACTGCGAGGGACAACTCACGGTTGAAGATGACGCCTCGTCACTAGCCGGTGTTCTGGCACCAGCATTTCCATTCGAGGTGCCAGCATGTCTTCTTACTGACGAGCTCAAACGCGGCCCTATAACCTCACCACTTCCACCGGGCCTGCCTGTATTGCCATTTACTCCGAAACCACCCATACCTATCCCAGGACCGTAACTCCACGCACTCCGAGCAGGTGGGGCACCTCTAGGCTTAGGCACCATCGGCGGGGACTGTTGACCAATAACCCCCGGATATGGACGGCCGGTAGCATATGGATCGTGTGCACCATTGTATTCAGAAGTGTAATGTGATTGGTTCTGAACTGGAGGGGGAGACTGTTGCATGGCATGCATCGGAGGGGAAGGATAATAAGGCATCGGGTACGGTCCATATGGAGGGACAGGTGGTGTGTATGTCGAATATTGGGATGCAGGAGGAGCGACAGGGGGGCTAGGAGCGGGAATGGGTCGGTGCTGAGTGGGAGGATGACTAGGAGGTGGTGAATGCCATGGGTAAGGAACATAAACTCCTTGATGTTGAGGTGGCTGTTGAGATGGGTAGACGTCTACCTGGTTGGAAGAACTGCCAGGATCAGCGTTCTGAAGGGGAGTCTGAGGATGCGGATAAGGGTATGCCGCATAGTACTGATAGGGAGGCATGTAATTCGGAGCAGGGGGAGCCGGTTGTGGGTATGCGTACATGTAAGGGTTACCATAGCCAGTCGTCTGAACCGGGGCCTGTGACAGGTCAAAAGGTGCAGCAGCTGGCGAGGGCTCGTACAGCGTGGGGTATTTGAAAGATGATGGTGAGGGAGCTCTCGAATCACGAGAGCTATTCGACCCATTGAAGCTTTGTCCGGTGGAACGGAGACTCCTCGACGATGACCCATTAGAGCGGCGCCCATCCTTTTTTTCCCGTATGGCTGGCCCCGACCATTCGCTCTCTGTCGTCGGTGAGCTTACCGAGTCGTCCATGTCGCCGGCACTGCTAGTTTCGCCTGCACTCGTCACGGAACCTGAAGTGAGGCTAACGGTAGAAGAACTAGCGCTGAGGTCCTTTTCTTTCCCTCTTTCCTTTTCGTCAAAGTCCATGAATATCCTGGAACGAGCCTCGTTATAAGCGGCTTCTCGTTCGGCAATTGTTTTATGCTTCTTGCTACTTCCGGTGGCATTACTCCGGCCGCCCAGACTCCCCGCCTCGGAAGGTTCTGGATCCGAAAGCTCGGCTTCTTCGCCGGCCACGGATCCGGCTTGTGAATGGGCGTTGGGGCGTTGGCGGTCAGTGGGAGATCGACGCATGATTTTAAAAGTAGGCTGTGTGGGTGACTGGGCGGGGACAAGCTCTGCAATACGGCGAGGAGGTCTAGAGAAGATGGTGTGTGAGAAGTCCGAGGACATCTGCGGCGCACCGCACATCACTCACATTCTGCTCTCCGGAGTAAGCATGACGGTGATGACTTTGGTGATAGCATCTGTTTCTGGTGCCAACCTGTGATAGGTGGAGCACCTGTGCACGAGGAGCCTTTGATAAGAAGTGTTTGGCATCAGATCGATGCGGGGTCTGCAGAATTGGTGTGGTCAGCGGATGCACTGAGAAACACTCGAACATCGCGGTGGGACGTCCAGTGGAACACAGCATTCAGGCAAGGTTGCAGACGGAGAAAAAAACCAACCTGCGATCGTTGATTAAACCTTCCATCTGCTCGCCGAGCTTCAGGACGTATATCCTATCTTTACTTTTGAGGGCCTCGACGATTTGAGGATCGACGTCTGGGAGAAGGCAGGCGTTGGCGCTGCCAGTGGAGTCGGAATCCGCCAATGGCTCTGAATCCGAGCGAGATGGAGAGTGGTCGGGGAAAGCAAAAGGGAGATCTGGAGTGGAAGAGTTTGGGGTGGAGAGAACGTTGAGGGAAGAGGAAGACATGGCAGGGCAGGTGTCTGGCGCACGACCTGGAATGAAGACAAAGGTGGTGGAGAAGTGTGTACCGAGATTGTGGGCTGATTTGAGCGACCAGCTCACCAAAGACGTCCAGAAGGCTTGTCGTGGAGTCTAATGCGACTGTCCGAGATGCATTCGTGGGTCAAGGAGGAGGGGGAGAAACCTCACAACCTCACCCTCCTCTCGTGGGAACAATACGCTGGCAGTGCCATCCATTCTACCGTAAATATATAATATACATGCTTAGTGCGAGAGCCCCTTGCTCGACGTCGGGTAGACGACCTGATACACGTTGAACCCAAGGCTGCGTGAACTCCAATGAGTAACGCCCTCTCGCTAAATGCATCGCGTACCAGAAAACAAAGATGCAGCACCCATAGATCGCCAACGCCAGTGCGCCCTTGTTCAGCAATCGGCTCACGCTCGGGTCTTCCTTGGTGAGCTATGCAACATCGTCAGCATTGCATCGGTGAGGGGCACCATCTCACCTTCCAGAAAAACAGTCCCGGAAGAATAAACGACACCGTCGTCGATCCGGTGGACCCAACGAACGAGAGAACTTTTCGCGTCTTAGCACAAAGGCACCAGGAGCACTCTCGGCTAGCTTACCCATTTGCAGATTGTCCACGTTGTAAGCAATGATGAAGCCGAGCAAGAGAATAGCTCCAGTAAGCAGTGCGTGCTTCAACATCGGCATGTCTCCGCCTGCATGTTCATCGCCGTCTTCGTCGTCTTCTCCCATCTCCCGCTTAATGAGGGCCCCTCCGTGGAAAATCTTGTCCAAGCAGTTGCGACATGGCTGCACCTGTAGGGGATAGGAGAACGTAATAAGGATCACAATGGCCAGCTGTCCAACCGCGATGAACAACGAGGTGGCGGGGTACATGGCAATAATGTTTGCGCCAACCTAACAGGCAACATCGTTAGCAAAAACGATATCAAGAATGCAGCATTGACGGACACTGGAACCAAAGGTCAGGTAGCCAAAGAGTGCAATAGTCTCATAGATAATCACAGTGCCCCCGATGGATGTACCGATGACCGTGTTAATGCGTTGTTGTGTATTAGTCCGCAATTCATTGTAAATCGGGAACATCTGAACTGTCATCAACTCCATACCAAATCCAACGAAAACTGGGCCATACGTTCTGTGCGCATGTAAACGCAAACACTTGCACGGGGAGCGTGGTCACAAAGCCTGGGGTGAAGTGGATCAAATGCACTTCGCCTACCGGCGGGGCATCCTCTAGAGGTTTAAAGTAACACGTGATGACGATGACGACCAGGTATACTTTCAGAACCATGTTGGGTCAGTGCTGATCAACGAACCAACGGCGTGACCCACCGACGGAGAAGATTGCAACGTAACTTGCGTATCTAAGACTGTCTAGTTTGCGAAGGAAGGAAAGGGGTGCAAGTAGTAGAATAACGAGCGTGATCCAGTTGTGACCAGAGAGCGCCCATCCCGGAGGATTTGTGTCAGGTGAGGTCAAGTCATGAAACATTGATGCAACGACATTGGGCATCAACGACTTGATAATGATGAGATAACTGGCAAACGGTCGACATGTCAGTGTTTCATCCCATTCGCTCTCAGTCGGTGCACACCTGACAGAGACACCAAAGCACTTGATGGCAATGGCGGCATCAAAGAAAATGGCTGCTTGAGGGAATGTGATTTGGGAAACCGCGAAAAACGAGCTTCGCCGGTGCGGAGTGACACGCGCACAACGACTGAGCAGGTACAGACCAAAGCCGCAAACTGCTCCAGAGAATGCGCATGTGACCATTCCTGGGATGATGCCCGCAGACGCCATGGCCTAGGAGAGATTAAGCACCCGCGTTTGTGTGCGGTGGAAAGGGGGCACTGACCAGGGGGAACGTGAGCATACCTAGGAGATGGTCAATCAAGCACACGACCCAGCAAAAATGACGCACCGCTGCCAATGATCGTGTTGGAGAGATTACTGACGGAACTGATGGTGCTCGCATGGCCCTCTCTCAGTTTGGGGACCCCCTCATTTCCAAGCAGAGCAGAGCTTTCGCTATCCCGTCCGCCGTGGTACCCTGTGTGAATGCCTGATTCAGAGACCCCCGCCTTCATAGTTCCATACGGCAGCGTCATCTCGTACGGCCCAACTCTGAAAAGGAATGCCTAGTGATGTATTGTGTTAGAAACCGACTGAAGTAAGGACCGCCTGGCGTTGCTGGGGCTAGTAGAGCAAGGTCCGACCGTCGCCACAGCTCCCACGACAGTCTAAAGGCAAAAGCCACGAGTCGATCATGACCTAGTGCGCACAACACGAGTAACAACAAAGCAGTCAAACACAGCGAAAGGAAAACTTGGGTACACCAGGAACTAAAGTCTCCATCAAAGCTAAATCAGGGGAAAACGCGTGTACCACTCAATACCGAACTCTACTCTGACTGCTGCTCCTTCTGCCCGCCAGTCTCTCCCGCCGACGGGCATGCATTCGCTGCTGTCTCAGATTATCCATCATTTGTTTCCCAACAGGTGACAGCTCCGACGAAGATGCCGGAGAGGGGAGTTCGCGCAGATGGAACCCAAAAGGCCGAGCAGGTGTGACGGGTTGCGGGAGACGGGAGAGCGCGTCGTTCTCCTTGCCTTGAGGTGCACTGCATGTTGCAGGCTCGGTCCCTGCTGGCTGATGCTGCATTTGCACCCCGGGTTGCAAACAAAGCGGGTGTCGGCGCGGAGAACTGATGGCAGGATCGTGTTTCGACTCCGCGGAGCTATTTGAAGACCCTGATGCACTTCTTAGCTTGGGTATCTGGGAATGCGATTCACGTGGTCGAGCGGCGGCAACACTGACGTGTTCCTTATCGGTGTTCGACTTCTCGACCAGGACGGATTGTATGAACAGAGACTGCTCCGGAACGGAGCAAAGGTCGTCAACTTCACACGGAACCGACAAAAGCCCTGTACTTTGTCGCAAAGGTATCTTGGAATGGGTCTGAGGACCACAAAAACCTTGTCGGGTAACGACGGGTTGTGGGGGGCTCTCGGGCTGCGGTGGCAAATATGACCCAGCAGTTGGAGACGAAGGCGGAGACCTGCTCGTATCGGAGGCAAGAGAAAGTGGCCGTTGACTAGTAGATAATGTGGGCTGAGGAATGTGGGTATCGCTGTTGCGGAAGGGGTGTCTGGTATCGCTAATGGAAGATTCGGCTGAAAATCGTCGATAGTGTGGGGTAGCTGTCTTGAGTTGGGGAAGCCTCGAAACCGGAGCCCTCTTTTTGTCGCCGAGGAATCCAAAGATCTGAGAGGCACGTTGGGGCGAGGTCGAGTTCTCGTATGGCGAATTGAGTGGTAGTGAGTTTTCAGGGTCGGTAGAGAGACTGAGCTCAACATCAAGTGAAGAGAAGGTCGTATGATTGGCGGATGAGGTATCGCATTCAGATGAGAGGAGTTTGTCGTCGATAGAAGGAGTGTGAGGAAAATAGGTGTCGGCAGGGGTCCGAGGGCCAATAGAAGACACAGAGGAGCTGCTGTCGGTCTCGCTGGGTGCGTTGTTAGCATCTGTAATATGCGGGGTGTACGTGGGACTAACCCAAGGAACTTTTCTGCCCAGGAAATATCGCCCTCCACGCTGCTGCTTGTCAGCTCTGGTCCGAGCAACTGTCGGAAAGTGGATCCGGTGCGACGCCTTTGAACACGACCCTCCTGAGGGGAAGGCGTGTTTGAAAAGACGGCCGAGTTGAGGTGTCCTTGATCATCATAATGGTGCAAGAGACTTGCTACAGAAGGGTCCTGACGGAGAGCCAGGAGACGATTCTTATCTCGCGGTGTGATGGGCACACTCTTGGAACGACGGCGGGCCGAGTCTGTGAGTGAACGTTTGGGGGTGGAACTCACGTCCATTGGAGGGTACGCATTTGGGAACTCGGTACGGCTGTGTACGGTGCGACCGTGAATGGTGACGGAGTAGGTACTACGAGCAGAAGCACTAGCGGTCGTCGTCGTCGATGACTTTGGAGCAGGGATAACCGAGTCAATGGGGTGCGCTGAACGAGCCAAGATCACGACTAAGCAACGAATGCATACGAGGAGACGCACGGAGTGGGGGCAGAGAACTGAGTGGTTCTGCTGCACACCGGCCAGAGGAAGAGCGTAAAAGGCGACCAACGGCAGCCTCTGTATCGTCGACGGGAGACGGTTCGAGGTGGTCCTGGATGGGAGGAGGAGATGGCTTCTTGGATTTCTTGCTGCCGAATGAAAACAGTTTCTTGAACAAGCGCATGGATCGTATCGAATCGTAGAGACGTTAATGAGCGTAAATCGTTGCAGAGACTCGACGGTCGAGAAGAGAAAGCGATCTCAACAGGAACCAAACAAAAGACCAAACAACGCGTTTCGTGTCGAGTCACGTGCTGTTTCATATCTCAGCATCAGACGCTCAGAATGCCTCTCTCGCTGGAAGTCGTGGGCAGCACAGTCCGCGATTTCTGCATGCTGGAGCGCAACTTTCTGTCGCACTTCAAGTTGGTATTGCTGCTCATGCTGCTCTTAGCTTCCGCTTTACTCGATATCCGCCTGCCTGGCCCTTCGAGCGGCAGCGGGGAAGAGTCCCTTGGCAAGGCTAGCCTGCCTGTGGCAATACTCCAGTTCCTCGCCGCCTTGGCCACCATTGCAGCTGCAGTATGGGAGTATCACAGCGGAGTCAAGGACTTGCTGAGAGTGAGGGCATTTTTCGCTGTGACAAGGTGAAACAGATGTTGCATCTTCAACCGCTATACGGCCTCATGCCCTTTTGCAGGGTGCATTTCCCTCTCATGGTGGGGGTGACCGTCTTGATCGTTGCGACCACCGTTGTCTATCTCGTCTACAGCACATAGCTAGCACTTGTTCACACTGCATGTACGATTTTGTAATCTTCCCATAGAGTCACGTGGTGCCGAATGCCGGAGGAGTGAAACCAGCCAATCCGAACCTGGTCACGATAAAATACCCAGCGTGAACGCTTTTCTCTCTCTTCCTTACGGTCCTTCCTTTCTTCACTCTCACATCATGAAAATCAGCAAAAAAATCGAACAGTCCACAAAGGAGGGAAAGATCTGGTGGTCCTTTGAATATTTCCCTCCAAGGACAGCTCAGGTTTGTATCGGCGCCGACACCCGTCTTCATCGTCCTGATCGCCCTCCAGGGCCTCCAAAATTTGCTCGATCGTATAGAACGCATGCGCGCCTTGGGTCCCGAATTTATTGATATTACTTGGCGAGTCTTTCCCCTCTATCGTGCGTGGTCCATGCCACTGACTCGCTCCCAGGAATGCTGGCGGTCGAACGTCTGACCTCACATCCGAAATGGTAAAGACTTGTCAGAGCCTCCTTGGTATCGAGACTTGTATGCACTTGACGTGCACCAACATGCCCCAAGAGAAAGTTGACATCGCACTCCGAGTAAGTTATTTCGATAACTCGTCCATCCCGTTCTCCCAAACTCAGGAACGCTCAGGAAGCAAAACAACACGGGTGTCGTAACGTCCTTGCCCTTCGAGGAGATCCTCCAGCGGGCAAAGACGAATGGGAAGCCGTTGATGGTGGTTTCGTTCACGGAATCGATCTCGTCAGACACATCCAGAAGGAATATGACGACTACTTTGACCTAGCAGTTCCTGGTTTCCCCCAGTTTCAGTTACTCCCACCAGAGGAGCGTGAACTCGAGATGAAGTATCTCAAGGACAAGGTCGACGAGGGTGTCAGTTTCATCTTCACACAGATGTTCTACGACGTCGATATCTTTATCGACTGGGTCAAGGCTGTTAGAGCAGCTGGAATAGCCATTCCAATTGTTCCTGGCATAGCTCCTATTCAGACCTGGAATGGATTCTTGAAGGCAACAGCACTTGCAAAGACAAAAATTCCTCAGTCATTTATGGATGCCCTAGAACCATACAAGAATGATGACGAGAAAGTCAGAGAGATAGGCACCAAGCTGGTCGCTGAGATGTGCCGCAAAATTCTCGATGCTGGCCTTGGTATCAAAGGTCTCCACTTCTATACCATGAACTTGGAAAGAGGTACCAAAATGTTGCTCGAGGAACTCAACCTGGTCCCGCGAATTGAGACTATCAAACCCCTGCCATGGAGACAGGTACGTTGTCCCGATCCCACGCCGCAATAATTCACACTCGATCCCGTTCATAGTCTCTTACACCAAATCGTCGGCAAGAGAACATCCGACCAATATTTTGGGCAAACCGGACCAAGTCTTATTTGTCACGTACTGAGAACTGGGACGAGTTTCCTAACGGACGTTTCGGCGATTCTCGTAGTCCCGCATATGGCGAATTGGACGGCTACGGTGTCTGGCTGAAGCAAACGGTGCGTGGGATATGGGATCCACTTGAGTACTATTGAGTTCTTCAACACAGAAAGAAGAAGCCTTGAAGCTTTGGGGCGAGCCCAAAATATTCTCGGATATCGCTGAACTCTTTGCTCGATTCTGTGACAAGCAACTTTCCGCACTCCCTTGGTCGGACCAGCCAGCTTCATCAGAGACTGCTGTTATCGCTTCAGATCTAGCAAAGATAAATCGGCTCGGCTTCTTGACCATCAATTCCCAGCCTGCTGTTAATGGAGCAAGGAGTGATGATCCAAGGTTTGGCTGGGGTCCGAGCAATGGTTATGTCTATCAAAAGGTCAGCTCAGTCTGCTGTGAGATTGCACAAGAGAGTGTTTATCACATTGATCTCAGGCGTATTTGGAGTTCTTCGTGAACGGAGACTTGTTGGAGTTGCTTATATCCCAAATTGAACTCGACCCCAACATGACATACTACGTCATCAACAAGCAAGGCGACTTGCGGACAAACACTCACTCGGAAGGGCCGAACGCTGTCACCTGGGGTGTCTTCCCCAACAAGGAGATCATTCAACCCACCATCGTCGAGGCTATCAGCTTCATGGCATGGAAGGTATGTTTAGTTGTCTGTCGGGTCGGTATCATCTGACCGAGCTTCTCAGGATGAGGCATTTGAACTGGGCTGCAAATGGGCCTACGTATACGATCCCGGTTCACCATCACGCAAACTCATCATGGATATCATAGACAATTCTTACCTCGTAAACGTGGTTCACAATGACTTCAAGGACCCAGATGCCATATTCGGCCCCTTCTTCGAGGCTGGAGAAGAATATGCAGCGTCACACCCACAGCAGAATGTCGTAGCACAGGCAAATGGTTTTATGAACTAGACTCTTGCCGCCTCGTCCGCCTTTGTATTCACCAGGCCTTCATCTTCATGATCCAACTCACGGCACTCATTTTATTATAATACGGGTTCAACCCCCGTACATCACTGCACCTTAAGGTATTACCCTGTATGTTCTTTATAACTTGCCTCAACTGCTACTTTGCATCAACTACGCATCACACTGCATCAACTGCATACACTCCATACGTTATACTTTTTCCATGAGACCAGGATCCGTGTGATATAACAAGCTCTATGAGCAATTAATATAGAATTTTGATGCAACTATCCTGTGGATCCCGTCAACCAGCTCCGAGCGCCATCCTTACATACCAAGGCCAATAATTACAACAAACCATTCCTATTTAGAGCAGATCAGAGAAGAAAAAGTCCGTGTTAGAGGGAGGAGGTCCGGCCACCAGTCCACTGGGTATATCGACTTTTTCGCCCGTAAGGTCTGCAATGGGCATACAATGAGCGACCAGAGTTATCGACAGGGATGGATTCGTACCGAGAAGTTTGATTTTGAGGCCAATCTCTGTGAGTGCTTTGATGTAACCCGCAGTCTCTTCAGAGGTGACATGTCCACCATCTCGTCGAAGCATGTTTAAACCATCCGTCCAATCTGCCCATGTCGACTGATCGGTGGCGATGTGATCGGCCAGCGAGCCTTCGTGTGCAGTCAGCAACGAAAAGGAGAAGGGCGATGGTGTGTGGGAGGTGGGCAGGTCAACGTGGTTGTGCAGGGCGCTCGAGAGTGCCATGCATGTGCCAGTTGCAATCTGAGTGATGGCGGCAATTTCGATACGATCCGGGAGGTCCTCCAATCCACTCCGAACTTCGAACTTGGCAGGACTGTCCACATAGTGTAAATACTTGCAGCCATTATCCTGAAAACCTCGTGTTGAGCGTGTGAGCTAAAAATTGTATGGGTTCCTACCAAGCGCATAAATCTCCAGGGGGCATTAGGACGCTTGAGGGACCCTGTCTGTGCTGGGGGTACACCATTGATAAACCAGGCACCTTGCAAAAGACACTGTATCCGCTGTTGGCGAACAAACTCTGCGGATTCCTTCATAAGCTTCTCCTTCAGGTTCCTGCTTGACATGAGCTTGCGGCCCGGGCTTGTTAGAATGACACACGTACCGGACTGGCACCTTGCTCAACAGATCGTCCTCGGCCTCCAGCTCGTGCATTTGATGATCTCGAACCGCACGGTACTCGCATTCCAAGAAGTCGTGTTCAAGAGCATGCCAAGGTTTCGCATTCTCCCGCTGTAGTGCTAGCTTGACCCTTTTGGTGACAACAGTTTATCAAAGGATGTCGTACCAAGCAGTGCAAGACGACCTACTGGCTTCGAGTTAGTGCAACAATCCGACCAAAATCATCACTAGCAGATCCACTTTCACTCCACATGCGCAGAAAGAAATGCATTGCTAGCGTATGAACTTTGTAAAAACTGAGGAAGAACGGCTGGAAGGTTGTTGACGTCGAATCTGGAAGAGTTGTCAGATTTCTGAGGAAAAGGGTAACATAGAATATATGCACAGGCTGGTGCGAAGATGGCCCAATGTTCAGAAAGAAGCTCGACGATCTCGTTGGATGCCCTAGCTAGTGGGCAGCGACGTTCCTCGGGACGGCTGAGTTGCTCCTGAACGACCTGATTCCAGGTTAAAAAAAGACATTCCAACACTTTAACCGTATGCAATACCTTGGAAAAGAACTCTGCGTCGCTCTGGACAAAGTGGAACAGACAGTCGAGACCAAGAAGGCCGACTTCTTGAAATTCTTCGATAATATTCTCGTTTCCAAACCCAAGCTTCCTCCATTTAAGTTGCTGACCGTCTCGATCGACCTCTTCCTGAAGTTTGCTGCTGTCCCAGACGTACTGGAGTAAGGAGTAGTGTGTGGGTTCCGCGTGGGGCTCTACCAAAGTTGTCTTCTTCCGGTAGGTTACGCGGATCATGTTTGCTTGGAAGTCAAGGATACAAGAAGTCAAATCATCAGTGACGTGAGCTGACATGAGACGCTGCGGCCACCGTTCAGTTCGTCAGTAAATATGGATGTGGAGTTGAACCTACGATGACAGCTTTTCGGACATTCAGCTGTTCGAGTTCGTAAATAAATTCGTCCCATTTGGCGTCGTTCACGTGAGCCAAAAGTGAGTTGATCAACATCAAACTAGAAGAAGAGTAAGCGAGCGTAATGACACGGACGGGCATGCATGCCTGTTCAATGCCATGGCAGTATCAGCACTGCCAAGACGATTGATGACGGTCTCCAAAGATCCCTTTCCCCTTTGCATCTGCTGGAAGACACACTGGAATCCAAACTTGTAGACTGAATCTGGTGGCAACTGAGGTGGGCTCCTACTTGAGCTCGGCAAGATGGGACCGGGTGCATTCATGGGATCGGCTTCGACGAGCTTTTTCAAGATTGCTGTGGCGGGTCGACAAACGTTGATAAGGGAGTGGGGAGAAGCGAGTATCTGGACGATTTTGAAGATGAACTCGTCGCTGAGCGTTGACCAGCCGTATTCGAGGTCCATGAGATTTTGCACGGCCGAAAGTGCATACTTGAGGGAGGATTGCCTGAGGACCGATGGGATGGAAGGAGGGAGGGAGACGTACTGCAAGGGTATTTCCATGTTCGGTGTAAACGACGTGGACGAGTGCTTGGAGACCATCCAGTTGGAGGAACTCTTGAGCAAACTTTTCTTCCTGGAGAGATGGTTGGTTGGGGCAGTGGACAGAGGGTGGATGGCATACGCTGATGTACTTTTGCAAAGAGAAGAGTGACAGTCTGAGAGACTTTTCGTCCGGAAAAGTGAGTCTCTGAACGATCTCCGCGGCCTCGATATGGGAGGCATTGACTAGCCTAGAGAGGGTGAGCAGGGAATGAGGCGACGGAGAAGGAAAGGAGTGACCTGAGGTGAACCTTGTTCTTGATCTTCTTTCTGAGATTGTCATTTGTGACCAGTTCGTCGGTGTCGCGGTCTCTGAGGGCGAAATGGGTTGCGGGATCGGTGACCTTGAGGTTTACGCAGAGCTGACGGACGACGTCGTCTACGGTGAGAGTCGGGTCGATGCGGGCGCGAACGGTGACGCCGTCCTTGGTTGTGACGCTGTTAGTGGGGATGAGTCCGGCGGAGGACTTTGGGAGGGCCCCGTTGGCGGCAGAGGGCGCGAGGGTCGTGCGTGAAGCACCGGGATTGATGCTGCTGGAGGACATTCCCCCGCTGTAAGACGGGGCGGTGAGAGACGACTCGGAAGAAAACAAAAGTTGTACGATCAGCAGCAAGGAAAAATGTCGTCGTCGGTACTCAGACTGACGTGCAAATCCAGAGTAAAACTCGTCATATCTGGCAGCGAAATGGAACGACGAAAGCTCACCGACGCGTTGTGCGGCTGACTTGTGCTGACGCTGTTCAACGTTCAAGCTTGTGCTAGTAGTACGAGCGAGCCATGGCCCTCAGAGATATCCAGATCCAGTCGCGTCGCTATCTCCTCCTCGACGAGTTCACCCCGCCAATCAGTCCACCAGCCACCTCTCCACGGACTACCCATCTCACGTCCAAACGCGCAGGGAGAACCTTTGCCCTCGTTCCAGCACAAGTGAACGGGAAGCACGTCTTCACTCACGTCCTTGTCGACGACAACCCCAACGACCTTGGCCCATCCCCCTCCTTCTCGTCCGTGGAAGACGGTCTTCCACAGGACATGCAAGATATGCTCCGCCAGCTCGACGACTTGGCCAGTTGGGTCAAAACCGCTTCCACATCGAGGGATTGCAACCTCCCATCTACCCTGCATCTCACTGGGCATGACTTCATCCAAAACAAAGGAAAGAACCGTCTGCTATCGTCTAGCGACAGAGACCTCGTCGTATGCTCCACCTTTCAATCGATCGCCAATCTACTCAATCCATTAGAATTCCCCCCTAGTCGCCGTGCCAGGACTGCCGCTCAAGGTGTCTCCTGCACAATCACAAGGCTTCATATACGTGCCCGATGTATGTGCAGCCTCCCCTACCACTAGGCTACTTTCAATTCCCCTTCATAGCGTAATACCCCCGAATTCTTCGTGGGCTGTTCCAGTTCCCCCGTCGCATATCCGGTTTGTGGCTACTCCAGTCATTCCCGCTGCTCTCCTCACCACCCGGAAACACCCCGCGACACTCTTTTTCACCCCCGCTTTCTCGGGCGCCGTTCCGCTCCGTGTCCTCCCTCGACGTCTCCGCTTTTCTCTCCTCCTTCAGGAAAGACCTCGTTCAGGGCCCTATTCCAACGTTCGAGATGCAATACCACAGTATCTCATCCGACCATTCCCTCGGGTCACGTCCCTGTTGAGAACGCATTGCGTCAGGGGAAGAGGATGCGTTTACCATGGCTGAGAATTTGATGTAGCCCTAAGATTGGCCGATGATTGTTTCTGTATGTCACGCATGTATCCGGATCCGTCTCCTCATCTCAACTCCACTGTACTATAGTCAAGCTTCGCCCTACAGTGCACATCCTCCCGCCAACAAGCTCAGCACATGCAATGTCCAGCTTTTCTCAGGTACGTGGAGTGTTTCGTCAGCCTCCATTGATGCGTCAGCCACCTTCGCTTCCTCCTTTCCCTCCGTTAACCTCCGTTCATTCTAACCCTTTCCCTCGCTTTGAAGTTTCCAGTCGTCATGCCTTCTCGCCAGTCGGTACCACGTATACGCATCGATTTACCGGATAGTTCTCCGTGCAGCGTGTCTCCGTCAGGTACCCTCGACATCAAAGATGTTCTTGCTCAGGCCAAGCTGTCCCCAAAGCTGTTAGCCGAGGACTTCGTATTTGGTGATGCTGACGATGCTTTCTACTTCGAAGATGGTCGCTTGCAGGACTTACCTTCCTTTCCCATGGGTCGCAGACCGCCGCTATTCATCTTGAACTCTTATCGTGCGCGGCTTCCCTTCTCCATCCGCCAAGATGCCTTCGAGTTGGGTGATTTTTGCAGAGACGAGGAAGACGCCTGCCCTCTTCTGACGGCTCCCACGATACCCCGTATGAAATTGATGATAAGGGAACAATTGTACGTGCAGAAATGGGTTGTGAGTCGCCACGTCCGTAATCTAATCCATGCTCACTCGGCGTTGTAGAATACCCTAACACCTGACAATCCCCCAAAACATATCCCGTGGACATGTGAGAAGCCTGCTACGAAAAATAGTTGGATCGCAGAAGGCTCCATATTTCCAGCCGACATGGCCAAATCCGTCAAATTCTTCGCCGGGCAGCGCGGAGCCACTCCAGAACATCTTTTGATCACCGATTCGAACAGATTCTCTGACCATTCGCGAGAGCTGCTCGCCCTCCCAGAAGCGTCTGTCCCAATTCTTGCATCAACGGACTCCCGCGCGCCAGCACCATACCCTCAAGTCAACTCCGCGGATGTCGATACTGGCAGATTCCGTGGGGAGTCAAAGACCTCGCACACCCCGACTCGCTTCGTAAGGACTTCACAGGCACCCTCGCCATCGGCTGTGCCTCCCTCTAGCCCACAGATTGGGACTTTACCATACGTGCCCTTAGCTGCTCGCCGCGGAAAGCCATTAAGTAGGTTGAAGTTGAAAGGAGGTGTCATCGAACATTTGGAGTACCCAGACATCCCGACTGCTTTTCGCGGATCCTCGACTGTTTGGTCGCCTCGGCTTGACGCCTTCCCTGTTCTAACCATTACGGACCACGATAGTATGCTTTTGAACCTCAAAGCCAAATGCGCTGCTCTGGGAAATGGGGTCTCAACCTATGTTCAGGAAGCACAGACAGGACTGACCTGTACTTCACTCAGCATCGATGAATGGGCATTTACTCGGGGACTTGCTTCTTTCGACAACGAGTCCCCGGAGCCGGTCGATAGTCAACTCCCCAGGGAGAGCATCGTCGATGCGAGTGCTTTTCTACCCGATGGCTTTTCAACACCTGCGAAGGGCGTTAGCTTCACTGCGCGCCTTGGGCTTGTGCCTCGTCTTCGTTCGGCGCCTACTTTACAATCGGACGTCAACCGCTCTAGTGATCCTCCAGGAGTCCCATTGCCGCCCCGCCCGGCCTTAATCAACCCATCGACGTCTCCGCGTGTGAGAGGTATCCTGAAGAAGGTGAAAAGCGTCCGTTTCGAAGACGCGGTCACCAAGGAATCCGAAAACCATTCTTCTCCTACCGCCTCTTCTCAAGCTTCACTAGAGCGGTCATCGCCGTTACCTTTGACTGTTTCCTTCGAGAGGCCATGTACACCGTTCCAGAACATAGCCAAACCACCAAGTGATCCGATCCTGACCAAAGAAGCATCTCAGAAGGAGAATTTCGCTCCTCGATCTCGACTTCCCCCGAAGCGAGCCAAGGCAAACGGAAAGCTCGTGCCCGTACAGCCCAATGTTGGTAACGCAACAGAACCGTGCAAGCTCCCTTTGGCCACAATGTCAGTCGAGCGTCCCTGTCGAAACTCATATATCAAGGAGAACACGCGTGCGACTACAGTTCCTCGGGCTCAAGCGAAACAGAAAGGGTTGTCCCTCACCGAGGTCGACGTACGAAGAGGGATCGAAGGTACTGTGAAAAATCGACTCTCAACCCCGCTACGGAATATCTTTCGACTCAGATAAATTAGACTTCATGTTTCACACTCGTTCAACAGCACGCTCCCTTTCTGAATTACTATCTTTGTATTGCTCGTTGCACCCGAACCTTGAAGATGATTTCTGCTGAATTGGGAATGTCGGCCTGGTGGTCTAGTAGTATGATTCCTTGTTAGGGTTTCCTGAATCGAGGAGGTCCCGGGTTCAATTCCCGGCCAGGCCCAAAACTTTTTTCTTCCTCATAAAGGTGCTAGGGGCGATTCCATGTATAGTGTTCCCTGAGAGATGCCCGACTAACCATTAACAGCTTATCGACTCCTCGTTAACAATTTGGTGTTCCCGGGAAGGTGTCTGCGCTCAGGCTATCCACGAAAGGTGCTAGACTGACCATGTGAGTGGGTAGTTTGTGTGCTATTCGCTATTGGGTATTTCGTAACCGTCTGAGAGTCGGAACCGAGATCCTCCGCATTTAGCGGGGAACGACTCCTTGGCCATTGGTGACTGACTATCAAAATCTCGTGAACGGATGCATTTTTCTAGCTTAGTTTTCCAACACAAACATCGTACTATGCTGGGAAGGGCCCAGTTCTCTGTGACATTATATACACCCTCGGCGATAAGAATCGATCCAATGCTAGAATGGATGAATGAGATTCGTAAACGAACAGCTGACAATCTGATGGAGGTTTCCAAAACTCAATGTGAATCCTAATAACAAATCAAACCATAATATTGAAGCGCTCGTCAACAAGGCAATGTAATGCGCCGGTACGTTCTCGTCAAAGAGCCACATAACCAAACGATCAAGACATTATGCTGCGATACCGTATATAAACCCAATCGTCAAACCGGTCCGAAAAGTCGCGAGCTTTGTGCTCAATTTGGATAAAGTATACATCCAAAAAAGCAGTAGAGCAGTCAAAGCGTAGTGTTACTACCAGCTTTCCTGGTACCTAGGCCCACTATCCAGGCGGCCGGAAAATCGCCTGAACTTTCGAAACCGAACAGCAACCATTGTCCCACTTCGTGAGTCGAGGTTGGGAATTACATAATTGTTTCGGAGATGTAGCTCTTTGACGTCAACGACTCAGGAGCTTGTCGTCGAAAAGGTGACCACCTGATAATGACCGCGTCCTCTGGAATTCCTTAATATCGCATATGTCATCTTCACATTGATCTGTTGTACGGCCTGCGATATATGGTATAGTGGTGGGAAGCAATTGATTCATTGAAGTCACTGACTCCCGCCACATGAACCCATGACAGACTGAAGTTTTTCTTTTCAGGCCGCACATTGCCCGCCGTGTCATGCCGCGATCCTCCACATCGGGGATCTTGATCTTTGATCCACGTGAGCCACCGCAGCAAGTACACTATACTGCATACGAGATAGCATTGCCGAGGACAAACCTTCCCCCTGTCAAACCAGCGAAGTACTGCAGACGCTCGGGAGAAAATCCCGCTCTTCAGTTTGCTAAATGTGGTCTCCCAAACAGTCCAAAGTGCTCATTGAAAGGGTTAGGACGTAGCAGTCGATCCATCGACTTGCCACTTGAGCTCCTACTACCGATGCGGCACCGACTGCGTCTGGAGTCTGGACCACCCAGGAATAGTGATCAGTGGCGGCTTCGCATTGCCGGGGGGCGTTTCGCTGGGGACTAGTAAGTATGTGGCATCGAGGGAGGTCAGTAGTGTAACTTTGCCGATGTTGGGGTTGGCGATGGGCAGTCCGATTATGTGCCAGCATGCCATGGTCCTTGCGCACCGTTGCGCCCGGTCTTATCGTGGTAAATTAAAATCGTGTACGTTCTACCATTGGGTCCAGCTCCATGAGGCTCGCATCTTATCAATGCAAGTTAGGCGACCACGCTTTGATGCCAAGTTTGCTGGGGATATCGTAAACGGTGATTGGGACATGGCGATTTGAACGGTGCCTGCAGAGAAGGCATGACTTGCCATATACGCAGCACTGAGACCGAGTCTAAGACAAGGTAGGTTATAATCGACACGGGCATTATCATGATGGACATCATATTTCCCTCACACCTGTGACTTTCCAGAACATTTGAGATCTACAGTCACGGGGGTCTTGTGAAGCATATTTTCCACTGGATTACAGAGAACACAAAAAATACATCCCTGGCCAAGGAGCCATCACGAATCTGAAACATTATTCTTACATCGGCCAGGGAAGCAACAACTTTCTCAGCGGCCTCTATTTCCATAAGATCCCCTCCCAGCAAAACCTACACGAAATATTGATGCCCTAGGAAAACCCCAAGAATCGGGGGAATTGACAGGCGTAGAGGGCCCAGGTTCAGAGGGGAACCCGCCCGGCATTGGAACTGCATCCTCCTGTTCAGTCGGGTCATCCGGCTGTAAAGACACGAATTCGTTTTTTTTCTCTGTTAGTATAGACCGCCGCCAAACGGAGCCACTCATACCTCCAAGTCAATTACTAACGCCCCCATGTGCCATCCTGCAGAAGTCGCTGCGAAACAGAATCGCTTTCTGCTTCGTTCTCCGTGGTCAAATCTGACTTCGGTTGGCTCAGTGACAGGAGGAGGGATAGGCCCCCTCCACTGCAAAGCATGTTGCAGCTGCTGTTCGGTCCGATATCCCCCCGGTTGACCAGGTTCAATTTTGGTAGGATCACCGAGACCGAGAGCTCCGCAAGAGTATTGTCCCCAGGTCAGGAGCTGTCCCGTAGATGTCAGGGCGCCAAAGTGATAGTCACCAAGAACAACAGATATGACACTTCTATTTTGCAGAGCTGGGAGGACGCGGGGTTCAGTACTTGGATCGGTTTCATGCGAACCCATAAGAACGACAGAAGAGGATCCAGTAGAATATGCTACAAAGGTTTCAAACTGTGCAGAGATCTGCCATCTATCAGGAGTGTGCTGAACAATAACTATACTTTGGCTTACATGGGTGATGTGTATGTCTTGCGGCAACGACAAGTCCTCTGAGGCAGAGGTGACATGGTGCTTAATTTTCTCAGACTCCGAAAACTGAGGTAGCTAACGACTGTCTATCAGCATGGAGTGGGGTCATCGGGAAGAAATTTCCACACATATACCCATCCCTCTAGCCTGGCCGTATCAATTGTTTGGACCAATATCTTGACAACATGACCATGACTCGTCAAGCCAATGAGATGGCTGTCCATGGCAGCGATCTTCACTAGGTGGACGTCGATGTCTTCCCCATCGGATTCATCTAGCTTGGGTAACCGAGGTAGTTCAGGAAGTCTGTGAGGGTCTTTGCGCAGTTGCCAGTGAGCACACGGAATTACGCCGTGCGGGGTCGCATGGGCGTGCGACCCTTCCTCGTCCATGGCAGCATTGTGTACGTCAACCAGTAGCTTCATTTCGCCGTTGAGTGGCCACCAGACATATACATCTCCGCTCTTGGTGAGAACCGAAGAAAAGCTCCACCCAGACTCTACCTGCATTGAGGTCGAATCCGCGGTGGTACCATCCAAGAGTGGCGTCACCAGTCGGAATGGCCGACCGAAGCTTAAGAAAATCCAAACATTGAACTTGTCGTCGAGGCTGGTAGCGTGAAGTCTCCCGCAGCTATTAAATTGGCCTGTGAGAACAATATATATTTCTGGACAGGCGAATGCTTGCCTGATAGCTCGCATCGCAGCAGGTAAATCAAGTTTCATGGGCGTGAATGCAGACTTTCCTGGGGCAGAAAAACCGTCTCTTTGGAGGGCGTGTCCCAGTCCATTCAATGTACCTTCAAGGACGGTTGGAAGATTAAATCGGGGCTGAGAAATAAAGTCGTACCCCATGCATATAGATTACCCTTGGAATCGAGAGCAAAGAAGCACCTGGAGTCTATTAAAAAAATTCTTCCGATGGAATATCGGTCGACATACATTCCGGCAGCGGCTATATGCACGATGCGAACACCACTATCGAACCGAAGTTCGACCGGAAAGGGTACATCCCGGATGTTAGATGGCGGGAATCGCTGCCTTCCCAGCCTCCCTTTGGAGGATTCCCTGGTTCGGCGACGGAGAGAGTCAACGGATGACAGCTGAGCGGAATGATCCCTTACCCCCACACGTAGGTACGTGGACGACTCAACCCTTGATAAATGAATTTCCAGCCGGTGGAACGAGCGGTGCCTTCATCTGAGAAATTGAAATCTTGTCGAAGCTTTCTCTTCCAAAACGTGTCATCATTGCAAAGGGAGGCAAAGAAGTGATTCGTGGATCCGAGATGCAGAAGGTCGGCAGTAGTAGGGAGTGTCGGCAACAAGTTGTCTAGCAAAACTTCTACGGGAATGTCTTGCAGCCTAAACATGATTTGGTGGTCGAGCAGTAGTCAACGAGACGGGCGAGCATGAACACGTCGTGCACCGTAGTACTGCTTCGCCCTGAACCGGAATCAGCTGGATTGGGCCATTATCGGTACAGCCACTCTAATGGGGAATTCCCCGGCCCTGGGCGTTGTTCTCCGAGCCCTTCATCCATAGATTTTGTGAACCTGCATGCCCACACACACTGTCACATTCTTGTTTCATATCTTTCCTCTTTTTACAACAAAGGCATCAGGAGTTTCACTGTGCAGACGTGATTTGAACCTTAACCCTCTTGTTGGATAATCGAAACGATGCACGAGTTTCCAGCATGAATATCTCGCTACGTCCATTCCCATGCACGCCGTATGATACGATGCGAGCGCCTGGCAAGCCGTGCGCCTGCAATCCATCACATAAAGTTAAGTTGGAGTATATAGTTTTCTTTTTTTCTTCTTTCTTTTTTTTCTGTGCTTCTGACCGTAACAAACTTTCCGTACCGGTCAGCATCCTCTAAGCGTTGATTCAGTGCCGAGTAGGTACGGTATTTCAGGGAGAGTGGCATACAAGGGTGCTCCGATCCAATTAGAGTCGACGCTCGAGTCACAGGCTCGCGAACAACCGCTCTCCCAGATTAGCGGCCAGATATTCCCTTCGGCCAATAAGCGTCGCCTGTGCCACTTTCGCCTAATTACTTTCGTGTTCGCCGGCTTCGGGCACACCGGACTGGCGAGTCCGCTCCTTTTCGTCGACGTGCCCGCAGCAAACAACACACGTGTGCGTGGTGTGGACCTCGTGATGTGGCATTCTCAATATGGTGCCTTGGTAATGCCTTTCATTCTACCCAGTAAATCATCTGTCGTTCTCACGATAACCAAACGCCCGGAACAAGGAAGTTGAGAAGTCTGCTCTCTATTGTTGATGACGTGCTTCGATGTCTCATTTAGGACAATCCAATGGGAACGATCCGGCGGTTCGCCGTGTGCCTCCGAACGCCACAAAGCACAGCTCGTACAGATTGCCACTGAATACTGGGACCCTGGTAGGTCCCAATCGCACATCCAGGCTGCGCGGCGAGGACGCGACCACACAGACCATACGACTTGGACTGCAATGCTGGGAAAAACGTCAGAAATATGTACTAAAACTGGCCAGATGCCGTAAAAATTGTGGAACTTACATTCAACGATTCAGCCGGCTTATATTCACAGAAGAACCAGCAGCATTAGTCAGTGTTCTTTTTGGCAATTCCACAGTCGCCTGATACCTCAGGAGCCTTGCCAAGATGTCGTTGGGCTTGAAGGGACGCATGGTCATGCTTCGAAAATGTATCCGCTTGCAGGCCAGAAGACACGCATGTATGGCGTAAACATGAAGGAGCCAAACATAGCGTGTCACTTGAGGGGAGTCACGAACCCGCGGAAACTATATCCGCTATCGATGGAATGAAGTGGCTCAGCAAGAGCGGAGAGCATGGTTGATTTAAACATGCAAGCCACAATCCACGAGGTGAAGCTGATCGGGACACGTGCATTTATGACGTACGGTCGAGATTCTGGGGGATGATTGTAGGGCAGTCATACGGTCAGAGGGAGTAGTGAGTCCTTATTTCCTCCGAGAGGACAAATCGGTATTTGATCACTTGAACTGCCTGGCGCAACATTGGCCGCTACCCCCGAGATCTGGGCTTGAGCAACAATCACCGCCACACCGAACACCGAGTGGTAAGGCCTACGCGTACTCAAAACGTTTAACATTTAGCGCTCACATTTCACTAGTACCGATGAGGGAGGACGTGTGATTGTGATATGTAGTTGCGCCATAGGCAATAGTGGAAACATTGACGCTTCGAGTGCTCGTCACTACTGCAGTCGCCTTCAATACTATAGTAGCGTTGCTGATCGGTCCCACCTACCAATTGGTCAAAGGCGAGTTAGGGGGTTAAGCTTTGGTATCGAACAGAAATGCCATCGAATCATAGCACGCATCCTTATCCATATCCATAGTACATAAACTGGAAAAAAAAATCTACCTTACAAACCAATGAACAGTAGTGGTGTGTTAAAAATCTGGGATGAACATAAAGGCGATAAAACATGACCACGAAAAAGGCAAGCTACCTATAACTTCCGTAGCGTAGCAAGAATCGCAGCCATCTGAAGCGCCGGGCTTGGGCATAGGTTGTGTGTGCGAAAGGGGACTCGTAGCGATGGGATGAACGATGGGTCGTGGATGGTGCATGGTAGCGCAAGATAGTGGAGAGTGTCGTGGGCGAAGAACCAGAGCCAGACATGTCGGTCAACAGTGTGTGGCTACATATGGACAATCACGAATTGAACCCAAGCTGGCGTGGCTGGAGCGCGGCCGCCCTCTGTCGTCGTGGTTTTCAGGGCTTGCTTGACCAGTTCTTAAGCGGCTGTCACTACGATATAGATCGTAGGAATCGTATGCGTCGAAATCGGCTGAACCACCGCTTACTGAGGATGGCTCATAGCCCGATAGTGGCGTCAAGAGGGTACTATTCGCTGGTAGGCGGTTCATAGGGGTGGTGGATGGATTGGTGGCATGAGTATGAGGGTGTGCCATCCCGTTGTGTTGTAGGTGTGGGGAGACAAACGGATCGTATCGTTGTGGTCTGCGAGAATGAGACTCTCGCTGATTGGCATGGGGGTCATGAAGACCAACAGACGGGAGTGATTGTGTAGAATGGTTGGCGTAGGCACCATGGGACTGATATCCCGCTGTCGACAGAGAGTGCGGGGAGGTTTGATACGGAGAGGCGTGCTGCGTTTGATGGGGCCCACGTCGCGCCAAGGCTTCCGCCTCTTCCTTTTTCGCTTTACGCCACTGTTTGCGAAGCTCTTTAAATTCTACAGGTATCGTTGGTCAACATGATGTAGAGGAGCATTCTAGGAATGGCCGAGGGCGAGAGGGAATTGAGCCTACCATTAGGACTACGCTTTGGACCATGCTTTTGCATCGTGATATGCGCATTAAGGTGGTTTAGAGTACCGTATGCTTTAGTGCAGTTCGGCCAAGAGCACTGGTACAAGCGTTCGATTTCGTCGTAACGGCGCCGTGGCCGCTTTTTTACTTCATTTCCTGGCAAGGAGACGAAAGAATACTGTTTACTGCCTGGGGCTGAACTTGAACCGCCAGACGTGTGCGCTTGTTGATACATGTCGGGTGCACTGGAGGACCCGGAAGTGGATGTGCCCGTGCCTGGAGGGGATGGGCCGTAGTCCTCGCGGAGAGACCCAAACGCCCCGGATATATTCATGGGGGGTGAGCTCCCTCCACCAGAAAACGTGGGGTTCAGAGGAGATAGTGGTTCTTCTGACCCGACAGTGTCGTAATGGTGCAAAGGAAATTGACGGTTTTCTCTCCACGAGGAGCCACCGATTGGCAGAGAATGGGAAGGGCGATGGGAGGGAGGGGAGGGGAGACAGTACGATCGTGGAGGCACGAAGGAGAGTTCGTGCTCGAGTTGATGGTGTCGGGCGTTAGAAAGATTAGCTGTATTAGTAGGGTGGCCGCTTGCTGCGTTACCATACATGGCCGGTTCGGACATGCGGCGTTGGTCCAGGAGGGGAAGTTGATTATGGAGGTATTTATCAGTGTCCCGTAAATAGCGGTCTGCAAGGTTTTCAATCGAGTAACGATCCATATTTGGAGGATGGGAAGATGCCGATGAAGCACAATGGCGATGTGGTGCGCTGTAAAGCGGGGGAAGTAGTGGGTTCGGACGGACTTGGGGCGGTGATGGGAGATGAACTCGAGTTTCGACGTGGGTGGACAGTGATGGAGCGGGCGTGTGGGTACGTCGAGGACGGAAAGCTGTCAGATTGGAGACGGGATGTTGGTTTGGGGAAATTGATGGGCTGTGGTGATGGGAAGGGTGATGGCGATCGAGGGGGAGCAAGGGAGGAAGAGAGGAGGATGTCGGGGCCGGGATCCTGTTTGGCCTGGACATGAGGAAGGGTTAATGAGGCGGGGAGGATCGGAGGGGCGGTGGTGGCTGAGAACACGAGGACGGGTGCGATGAAAGGGGGCTGTACGAGAGACTGAGTTTACATTGGGGAAGATCTGACAAAGTCGAGCGGCAGATCTTGGCTGGAGCAGAGCCGACTCGAAAAATGACGGATGAGAGAGTTTATTTCCGGCGAGACAGACGCGTACGTGACATGGACCACGCGGGTCATCTCTCAGCGCTCCGCCACGGGTCGCGGAATATGTGCGACGCGTCTTTTGTGTCGTGGGCAGTACCGTCGTACGTGACAGTGCCCCGCTCCGGAGAGTGGCGTGATCGTGATCAAAGATTCTGTGACCATCACACCTTCTATTCTTGGACACCTCTTTGCCCATTTCTGGTCACCGGCCTCGAAAAATCTGCAGATCCGAATAACGTGTCTGGCACACAGCTTCTCATTTCAAATACATATCCCCCTTGCCGGGTCGGGATCGCCATTCCGAGCCATAAACGTGTCACGTTCCGGTCACACTCCTTTGACAAGACAATTGGAGCGATCCCCTTGCCGAAATCCCACAGCTTTCGGCCATCCCCATCAAAAGCCTATGCGCCCGCTCACCCGCATCTCGGACCCGTCGCTCCCACCCTCGAATATGTCCATTGTCCCTCAGATCCGAATTATCGCCAAGCCCTCGCTTCAACCTCCCAACTCGAGCTCACAATGCTCGCACACTAGCTGACGCGGGGAACCAAGCGTCCGGGAATCCAGCAGCCCAAGGTGGCAGTGATTTCCAGTGCACTATGATGGCATTCACCGGAACGCTCCGGCCGGGTCCGTTTAAACCGGTCATCGTACCGTTCCGCACCCATTCGTCACCTCTTGTATTTCGTCCAGTGCACGCCGATGCTCGAGTGTATCATCCTTTCTGACTACTTTCATCATTTGTTTCGACCCATCAATGCAGTCACTATGAACTACCGGTGCCGCAGGGCCCTCTGGCAAGCAAAATGTCACCCTGCACTCCAATACGTTTGACTTGTTGTCCGAAAACTAAAATTATCATTGGTCGTCCAAATCAACACAAGAGAAATCTCTTACACGTATCACAATCAACCGCTTCGGTTATCTGGCACTGCGGCAATAGCGTGCACCCTTTCAAAGGCACCTTGCCATAGTTAGACGGATTGAACAACATACGAACACCGAGTTCTATCCAAGTTGCGATCGCATTCACATGACCAAGACAAGGGATCGTCATCGATTCATCTCTTACTAGCATCGGCATTCTTCGGCGTAATAGCCATTCGGCTCTCCGCAAAATCAACCTCTCCCAAGTCGGGATTGGTCCAGAAGTCAATAATTGACAAGTGCCATAATGCAGGGGCAGCACAATGGAAGACCTGGCAGGCTCGCTTCCGACTTCTTAGTTAGTCAACAAGGCAATGAGCTATCCTACTCGCATGCAAACGGCATACCAGACGGTAATGGTGTCCGAGGAAAAAAGTTAAGTTGTGGACAAATCGCGCCACAGCCCTACACGGAGTCCGATAACGTTTTGGGGTTCCGCAGCAAGACGCATCTCAATGGGCAAGTCCGTAAGAGGGTGGAGCGAAAAAAGCGGAGGTCTCAATGTGATGAAAGCGCGCAAGAATTTCAGAGCGCTCCGTCGACCGATGCACATTGAACTTTGCATCCAACCTCCCACACTCGGCGCTCAAAATCCCACCCGAACGTGTAAGAAGGTATCAGAGAAGTAAGCGATAATGGGAACTCACCACACGGCATTGCTGGATCTGTCAAAAGTTGCGGTAAAGATAAACTCGAACTCGAAGGGATGACGCGGCGACGTGCAAGGCACAGTCAATTCTGCGAAAATTTACTACACCGACCAGTGTCCGTGCTATACCCTCGACCATATGGTACTAGTATAGGCTATCCAGGAATGGACGTGGGGGATCGAGTTTGCGGTGCACAGTGTCTGGACCGTGACAAGCGAGGTAGTATTAATTCCCGTGTCTTGAAAAGGTCTTCCGTGAAGGCTTGCAGTTCCGAATGCGCGGAATGGCGCTTGGGACTTAGGTATTGCCAGATTTCCCACACAAGACGACTACAGGACCTTCCAAATCCGGTTCGATCAGAGCCGCGGCTGTGGCCCGTGTTGGCAGTCGAAGTTTGTCCATCATGTCGAGAGCAACACAAGATCCACCCCGTTTGCTGACGAGGAGCATGACATCCAACCCTATTCGTCGCTCTGCGCGGCTGAGAGGCAACAACGGGGAGCGACAATCACGTCAGTGTTCGCCTGTGTGTTGTCCGTCGCGAATTCTAAACACTACACCGATGCATAGCAGTACCTCTTGGGCCGACCGAATCAGAAGTGCGTCAAGGTACAAGGAAACGCAAGAGACCGTCAGTGTTAATCGAGGGTGGACGTAATCCGAAATCGCGCAGGGAGTGTGCGCACACCGAGGTTCAGGTCGAACGACGAGGACACCGCTCGGAATCCCGTGACGGTGCGCTATCCAGGGGAGCATCCATTCCGACAGCCAAGATTGCTGCATGCAACCAGGGATCCTCGAGGGTAAAAGAGCTTGAGGAACAGTTGGACATAGCCCTTCGGGCCAAGCAAGAGCTGGCCGCCAAAATCCAGGTCCACAAAATCGATTCTGCTCAATCAACCCTAAAACATTTGGAGGAATGTTTTACTTGTCCTCTGTGAGTTTCATTTCGCATAAATATACTGTCATAATTGAAGTACGCCTGTTTGCCGCAAGTTGCTTTGAAATCATGTACGTCTTAAATCTCCTTATCAATTTCGCTCACTGATCATGTCACTTAGGGCTTGCCCATATACGTTGATTCCCCGCAATTGTGGTCACACGTTTTGTGCCACTTGCATCTTGAAGTGGTTTTTTTCCCGTCTCCATAAAGGGTGTGGGGGTTGGCACGAAGCTGTCGACTGTCCATTGTGTAGAAGTCCACTCCCTCACACACCAGAGCGGACGCCTCGGTCCATCTCCTGCTTCCCATTTACTCCTAATCGAACCGCTGATGTCGCTACCCGGGGACTGATCAACACTATCTCTCACGAGCTCGCTAGCGCATCGATTTTGGTTTCTAATCCACTTTCCGACTGGGGCGAAGACGGCCATAGTAGACAGGAGTGGTCTAAACGGGAGAGGTACGTTGACCACTCTGGGTCGGGGTTTTTTCTTCTTTTGTCTGACTCGGCGTTTTTTCCTTTTCGTGCTGGCAGGACGGGGAGAATTGAGATGACGTCTATCGCTACGCAGTGGAGTACGTTAAAGCCCGCGGATTTCGTCAACATCAAGAATCGACTGGAGGTATGATATTGAAGGACCGCTGGCCGAGAGCATAAACTATGCCAGATGCAATGCTTTCCGTAAGATACGGCAAGCTGAACCGCTACAACGGGGACCCGAGCTATCACATGCTATAGTGCCAAAATATTTCTCGACATCCCATATATGTTTCGATTTCGTAGCACATCATAGTTATTTTCACCAAATAGAGTGAGGAGCCAATCGAATCCCGTTAACGTCCCCGCGGGTTATCCCATCTAAAGGTAGAAACACCGCTCTTTTAACCCTCTCATTCCCAACACGTCCTGCGGGACGAACCTTCAGGTTTTACTGCGGACACGCCAGGAAATGCCACTTACCCAATCAGCCGGAGTTACCCACAGATCGCCAACGGAGTCCATCTTACCCAGGACAGCAGCTCCTTTCCATGCGAGCACCTTCGGATCTACATCTTTAGGTGGTGGTATGATTTGTACCTTCTCCATGTTAGGAACCAACGGAGTAGCGATAGCTTGCAATCTTGACAAAGGTATTGGATCAGACCGCTCCGCTCCATTGTTAGAAAAAAAAATTACCTGCTCTCCAGGGCGTGGGCCATGCCAGGAATTTGTGACCCACCACCGATAACCAGAACTGCTTGAAGATACTTGCGTATTTTCTCGTCACCTCCGGACGCCCGCGCGCTGTTAAATATGGCTATGTCCAAGGGGAGCTTACTCGCTTCTGAACAAAAATCAATGGGTAGACCTCCAGGGAAGTGGCCGGAAGAAGGGCAGGACTGGGAAGGTACTTGCGGCGGAGGTTGAGCCGGAGGGTTGGCATGAGGCGTTTTAAGATCCCGGTCGACCTCCGTGACCGCGTCACCGTCAGTTTGCTCTACTGCCATCGGCGGGGGTGTCGGGTTCGCCGTGGAAGGCAGTGAGACCTCTTGTTGCTCAACTTTTGCACCATTCTCAGTGGGGTTGGCCGGACTTCCTGTAGCTATTTAGTAAATAAACTGGAACTTGTGAGTAGTGGTGTTATTGACCTCCTTGTGATGGAACAGCGGACGAGATTTTTGCTGTAGATCCATCTGCAGCAGACGGGGGGGACGGGAGTAGATGCTGAGTAGAGATAATCATTGCTTGTGTCTGGAATTTACGATGAACGGCGGCGTATACGGATTGCATATGTTGTGACTTACGACATGGTCAGCCTGATTCTCAACAATCTCTTCCATTACGTCGGTACTGGATATAGGTCGAAGACCAACGCGCTTTCGGTCAAATTCGATTACGCGAGGTTCAAAAATACACTGGCGCTCCGAAGTGAGAAAGTGGGATGTGTAAACTCACATACTAACCATAGCAGCGATGATGATTTCGTCGTAGGCGCGGAGACCATACTTCTTCGTGGGGCGACCATATCGTCGCACGACAAAATCGTACAAGTTCAAGGCTACATCGCCCTACCATACCGTTCCCATTAGATGTCAGTAAATCGTTTCGTTGGAGCACGCACCTCTGCCAAAGTACACAAGCGCGACTTGAGATCTTCCATCACTAACCAGTCATGCCAATGGGCAAGGTTGATGTCTCTGTAGGGAAAGTTTATTCTTTCAAGTAGAACATACAGAAACTCTGTTATGTCATTGCCGCCCATGTTTAATGACATCCTTGGGGTGTGATCAGAACCATACCTAAAAATTTTGATTGGTATACCTTGAATCAGAAATGACCAAGCCTTCATCAACACAGGCTACACTGGTTTTGATGGCCCCGATATCGACGACACATGCATTACTTATCCCTGCCCCATACGTTGCTGCAAGCGATTCCTGGAGGGCACAAGGCTGTTAGTACCAAAGTAGGGGGCGTGGACAATACTAAAGAATCACGACTTGCCTGTTGCACGCAAATCTGTTTGAATCCCAATGATACCAGAAGGATATTGACAAACTCTCGGACATAAACCCGGTCATAGAAATCCGGAATGACCAGCATGACAGAGTAATTCTGCAAAGTAGAGTATGAAGCAACACTCAGTTTCCGAAAACTACCATTTTCAAACCTTGAGATCACGGCGCTTGATGTCCAATTTCTCCTCAAGGACATTACTGATGATGGTCTCCACATCGTCCAAGATCATTTGAACAGAAGGATAATCCCTGAAATTGAAATTCTGACCATGAATCGGCCAACGGACGGTATAATTCAATCCATGAGGGTCCGATATCAGCAAGGCCTGGTTCGAGAAAGACAAAGGTCATATACGCGCGGTGGGGGCAACGCAAGGAAATACTTTATCTCCGACCAAATACACGTCATCAGCCAAGGGCTCGTGGATCCAGTCTACCCGAAAAGGGTCATTCAGTTCAGGAATTATTTCTGGTTTGAATTGTTCATTGAATGTTGACGCGATGCTCGTCGCGTTTGGTGTCACCCGGAGCTTGTAGAACCGCATTCTTTCTCTAAGTGAAACAGTGATGGAAGCCAGTTTGACTTCGAACTACGCGGGTGAGCCCGTTAGAAAGGGTCCACAATAAGGATTACGATCACTTACAGAGTCGTCAGATGGTGGTGTAACCTCATACTCGTCACCGTTGGGGCTTGTAGATGGTACGTCGCAAACTTTTCGCGGACGGGAGATATTCTCTATATACACGGGCTCCGGAATGGATCCCTTAAACTTCCTCGCAATAACGTTCGGGACGGTGATAGGCGTGACGTCGGAAGCCTTGCCAATACGAAGGTATCTCGAGCCCGGGTGAATGACCACGACTTGTGAGCCACGCCTGTGCTAATTGCTCAGAGTTTATCACAGTATGCTAGTATGCCAAGTTGTGAATGAACATCCACCTCTGGTCAGGCTGAGGCACAGGCGTGTCTTCGACTGGCATTTTCTGTTTTCGAGCAGCATTTCTAGCCCAGAGAGTTTGTGACTCAGATTTGAGATACGACGTGCCCATGTGTTTGGGATTCAGCCTGAGCTCGTCAGTTCCATCCTATGGCAGCCAAAGGTACCCAACGTACGCCAGAGGTACATGCATCGACGTGTAGCGCATACCAAAGTCATCCTTCTTCGGATTTGGGACACCCCGCGGCATAACGAGCTAATTGTGGTTGGATTTGAAAGGACGCAATGCTCGAGCGTAGTATGAGCTACTATTGTCAATAACCGGGTGGCCGAGTTGCTCATTGGCCCGTTCGCCTTCCAAATCGGTACACACTAAACTCAATTTTAAGTAGACATTTGCAACAGGTGTGTATATTACAGGGTTGCGGTATAAAGAGTAGTAAGGATACACAGGGTATTCAGGTGGAAGTTGTGTTTTACCAAAACGCGCACCTAGAAAGGATTTCAGGCGATGTCAATGAGCTGGCAATGATTGAACAGCCTACCATCCAGAGAAACACTGGCAAAGATTCTCCAACGAAGTGGCCTGGAGGATGAGCTTATCCACTTGAGCCGGAACAGTTAGTACAACATCGGGGTTGAAGTCTCTGCCTGTGAAATCGAGTGGGTCGCGTTTACAACATTGTGACCCATCAACTACCTACCTGTAAGCTTGTGTTGCACGCGGTTATATACGAGCAAGGCTCGCTCGTTCCTGACTTCTTGCCTTGCTCCTGGATCTCCTATTGCGTCTGGCACGAATTAGTACAGCTCGACAAAGGAATGCGAGCGGATAAGCACCGTTGAAAATGTCGTTTTCATCTGCACGAAGTTTTCGCGTGGGGGCTTGGGGATATGCTGCGACTCTTGCGAGGTCAGTAGCTCTCCCTGGGTCGGTGTCGACATCTGTGGGGAATAACATCAAAGATTAGGCGGCTCGTCGCGAAAATCCAGTTTGCGCTACCTTCTTGTCTCCGGGTGTCAACGTCGGCTTGCATAAGTCGCCAGTTGATAAGTGGATCATAAACAAAGGCCTCAAGCACCGCCATAAGTGATTCCTTGTTTGCGCGAAGGACCGACATAGTAATTTCGCACGTGTGTCGGAAACTACCCTCAATTCCACTGATCTAGAGACCGACTTCAGATAATCCGAAAAACAACTTGTCCAAAGCCCACCTCCATGGCATGCGTAAGCATCCTTGTAAGACGGAAGGGTATCCTTTCCGGGAATTTCTCCCGATGCATGGCGACCTCGAAGCAGTCACCGAAATCAATGTGAACAACCTTTCCCGTGCTTCTCTCGAGAAGGAGATTGGAAGGGTGGCGATCTCCCAACCCTAGAATATGGCCAACCATGCTATTGACAGCGAGGGATCGCGTATAAGTTGCACGCCGTTCTAGCCAATGCTCAGAATTGAGGCTCTTCAACCATAACACCCGATACAGGTCTTGCCCTGTGGTATTTTCGAGGGCATATTCAAATACTTCAACTTTCTGGAGGAGTGTCAGGTTTTCGTAATCGGGGGCCATCTGAAGCGTACAATGTCAGCTTGCAAAGTATTGCTCTAAACACGATGTCTCATACCTGAAGCATCAATCGATATTCGATGTTGAGCAGGACCTTGCGAGAGTCACGGTAATCGCGAACAAGCACGTGAAGAGTGTCACTATCTTTGACCCATCCCATCAGGCCAGCGTTCGGCGCCAATGGTATCACAGCATATCGTTGGATGTGCAAGCGTCTCTTAAAGCTGTTAGTGTCAACCGAAAGCAGGGTGTTTACAAGACTGAAGAGCTGCATGACACGCTCGTCTTGACGTAAATCTTCGTGACCTAGGTTCACCTGTGAGTGTGGTGTTTTAGCGACTGCCGGATAACATACCTTTCAGGACATAGAGATAATCCTTGCCATCGTCGCCCTTGAGCGACAAACGCCTCGGGCGTTGTTTCGAGGCAATAACTGTCAACTTGGTAGCGAAACTTGCAATCTTAACCACACATTTGCCGCTCTGATAGGTGCCTATCAAAGATTCCTCATACCAAAAACGCTGTATCAGTGTTCGCGGGAACATACCAGGCATGGCTAGTTCCAAATTTCGTGCTTTCAGCAGTTGAGGAGAGACATATTGAAGGTCAAGTGTGGTGAGCTGGGGCAATTGTTTCTCCACTTTCCTAAATACCTAGTTTGGGAATGAAGTCAATGTCAGATCGAAGAGCTGTATTCCAGTGTCCTACTCCGTAATAGATGTCCCAAGCCTTATTTAGCTCCGACATTTCTCCGTACGCGCGATAGCGACGGCAAGCTTCGCGGGCCTCGTGCAAATCTCTACCGAACGCTTGAGCGAATGATGTCTCGCGGGCGGTGGTCGGACCCTGAAGAGAAACCAGTGGGCCTTGTTCAGAATACAATCTATGTTGCACTTACTGCTTCCAACAATTCGTGCAGGGGCTCGAGGGTAGCAATCATCCCTTCTGGATTCTTGTCATTGAAAAACAACCTCGAAGCTTCTTCGAGACCTTCGTGCCACATCTCGTGCCACAATATGGCCACGCGAATGAGCTCATGGCTGACTATAAGGGCCTACCATATGCCATGAGTCATAGTTCACGCTCAGGAACGAATGTACGCACCTGTTCAACAATAGTGGGAGAATGTTCCCTCATTCTATCCATAATGTTGAGAGCGGCATTCTTTCGGGAGATACTAGAGGATTTCGATGCCACAGTGAGGGGATATATCAGCGCTTGAGGGTGATGCTTGCCGACTTCGGTCAGCAAGTTGTTGATGTTGCGCCTGACGTTCCCGCTCGGTGTTTGAATGCGTGCAATTATCTGGATTTATGCGATGGATGGAGAATTAGGGACTGATAACACAACACACTCACTTGCGGTATGACCTCTAGCCATGTGTCGACTTCAACGACAGAAAAGCCACTTGCCATTGTTTGACTAACGTCGTCATGAGCACCAAACTTGAACCACAGTGTCAGAAGCCGCAAGGTATCTTGGAGGGCATTCTCGTTTCGCAAAGCTATGGAGCGGAAAAACCCTGTGGAGTACCAAGTAAGCGATGTATCGTCACTGACATCAATGGCAGTAACCTTGAACTGCTTGCACAATGTGAGCGGCCAGGCCGCTACCGGGCACATCTGTTGCTGTGCTATCCTTCTGACTTTCCAAGTGTCCAATGACCTCGAAGTTCGCAAGAGCCCACGTGTGCCATGCCTTGTACCAGTTGGGATCGTAGTGTGTGGCAAGGAGATACGAATGCAAAATATCTTTGACATTCCTCTTTGGAGGAGATCAGGTCTTGATATCAGACGTATCCGAAATACTCACTGCACCCCAATCCTCTTTTAGCTCAACTTGCCACTGGCCTTGCTTGAAGTAACATCGCGCGAGTAGGCGTGAGAGCTCGTCAAGCTTGTTTTTGCTGACGCCTGGCCGCTGAGAAAGTTCTTTGGTTTCCATCTGGAGATCCCTTGCCAGACTTGTAGAAAACTGCCGAAGGAAGCTCAAACTGTCTTCGCAAGATCCGTTTGCCCACATGTACTTTAGTTGAGCATAAACGACATTTGGAGGTGCCTTCAGGTGTTGTTGATCATCTCGCAGATGTTGTAACTAGTACCCAGAACCGTTATGATGAGAAGATTGATCTCCGACACCATAACTCACCCTTTCCGGCGACAAAAGCGAGTTGATCGTCTTCTCCGCCAATGCCATCCGGTCCGATTTTCGACACAAGTTGGCGAACTTGATCCACATGACAGGGTCGTCCTCGGGATTCAAAACAAGCGCCCTGACCTGTAGGATGCGTTGCCAAGTCTCGACGTCAGGCTGGCAACCTTGTAGTCTAACGATATGTAAGTTGCGACATATTTGTATAAAACGTCGAACACCGCACCGTTTCATCCATGTCTTCCGCATTGCTTGTTGCCGTTCTGGTTGGTCGGCATATTGCTTGTACATTATAATCTCCTCGAGTTCAGACAACATCTGGGCGCGAACCAAGGTGCTAGGCAACGTCAAAATAAACGGCAAAACTGAAATGACAATTGATGACCCACTTATACGAACGGCCGTAACCTTCGCCAACGAAAGATGTCAGTTCTGGCTCCAGCAAGTCGCGAGCTTTTCCTATTTCCCGCAGTGCCTTGGGGAATTGATTCTGGTGAACAGACAAGATGGCTTTGTAAAATGCCCTATCTGGTGAATCATTCCTCATCGTCGTAATGTAGTCGTCCATAGAATCCCATTCGTGTAGCGACCAAGCAGCGGCGGCAGCCATCGGGGCAATTTGTCTGCGGTCTTCGTGATTTGCATTTGACCAGCTGTCTTCCACGTGTGCTGCGAGTTGGTCCCATTCGCCAAGTGCGTGAAGGCATTTCATGCGTCCGATTTGAACGTCAGGTGTGTCGGGGTCTTCTTCCGCCTTCCTCTCGTACGCAGCTAGCGCCTCCTGCCATCTTCCGAGCCTCTCGTACCATTCTTCGTGCTTACTGACGTCATATTGTTCTCGTGCAATGACCAGTGTGCCCCAGGCTGCGTCGTGCTGCTGCAATTTGGTATTTATACCAATGAGAGCCTCGATAATATTCGGCGACGTCTCAGTAAAAAATTCCAGTTCCTTGTAATGCAGCGCTTTTGCATACGCATGAAACCTCATGGCATACTCTCCAAGGGTACGGTGTTCTATAGGAAGTGGCTTCTCCTCATGTTCCATGAACTCTGCGAGACTAAGTAATCTGTGGATCAGTTCAGATGGTGCAGTAGGTGAAGTAATCGCAGCTTCGATGGAACGGACAAGTCCTTCCTAAAGAAAGTCGGTGAGGACCAAAAACATCATTAGACTGCCTGTATACATACCTGATATTGATCATACAACTCGGTCCAGCAAGAGATGAAGGCGGCATTAAAAAGGTCCTTCGCAAGTGGTGGATGGAATTCGACTAAGCTCATGCAGGCTCTAAGAGCATGCGAGGGTGACTCTTTCATGAATTCGACAGAGAGACGATGCATCCATCCCGTCCAATCATCTCGCGTAGAAACAGAGGACACATCCCAGGCTTGTTTCAGATGTTGCTGATTGACGGTCAACTTGGCCGGCTCAGCAGGTGCTGAGATTTCAGCAACTCTCGAGTTCTCCAGTAATTCGTGAATGCCAGACTCTTGAGGCAAGCGTTCACCATTCAAAAGCTTGGTGATGAGATTTTCATACCGCGGATGATGAATACGGTTACGGAGCAAGCACTAGGAGCATTAAAGTTTAGCTGGAGCTGTAGTGGTATTCGAAGGTACATACCTTGTTGATCATCGGAACGAAGATAGCGAAATCCGAGCCAAGTTGGACGACAATAGCACACAATGTATCCATTACCGCCATCCGAAGTTCGTTGTTTTGACCATCGAGAACTCGAACAAGGGGATGTACGATTCGAGAAGCGTGATCTGAGAAATTGACGCGTTGGGACAGATGGGCCACTGTTTGAATAGCGCGCTTGCGGAGAATGGTTGTTGCATCTAGCCTCTCCGCAGCCTTGACGATAATCGGGATGATAAGATGTAAATATTCCTCAATGTTAGCACCAAATGTGAGAAACGAATCAAATATTTTGATTTGGGTTGCCATTCGCTTCTCCGTCAGCTCCCCTTCGAAAACTTTGAGGAGGAGAGGTAAAATGGTGGGAAGGAAAGGTCTAAATTCGGCGTCCAGAGCTTTACCCAATGCTTCAACGAGGGAGACTATGGGCAGTTGGAGAGAAGTATTTTCCCAGAGGTCGGTGACGAGTCTGAATATCTCGGGCGTGTAATTTCGGACATGCTGCTTGATGATTCCAACCAAGATCGCGAGTTGCTGCAGGTGGAATTCTTGCAATCGAGCAGTGGATGTGCGCGCAACAGCAGCAAATGCAGGGATAATCTAACAGAAATATCAGCCAGTTGTATCGCTAGTTCAGGGATAACTACCTGTGGCAAAAACGTGACACATTTCAAGCCCTGAGTCTTGAAAATATTCATGATGGCTTCAATGACGGTGTGGTGATGGTTGCTCATAGACTGATCCCTTAGGACGGCCAAGAGGGCGGTAATGACGACGGTCTGATAGTAGTCATCGGAACCTGTCAGAGAGCCGGTGCTCGTGATGGCAGCTGCATTGACAGCTGGGAGGGTCCCCTCGGCAGCTCCGTCCTCGTCGGGCTTCGTCTAGCGCCAGATTTCAAGATTCAAGGATAGATGCGACACAGGACGGCTTACCTTTCGTCTGTATGGATCAAGGGCACCAAGAATACCCAAGACTTTGACGATCTCCCTCACGACATCACGACGAGATGAACCGGACTCCGTCCTCAAAATTCTTCCGAGAATAGGTAGAAGCTGAGGATAGTCAACCAAGGGAGAGATGACGTAACCTGTACTTGAGCAAAGCTGTCCCAAGGTGCGCAAGGCGGCGTCTCTCTTGACGTGTGCTGGGTCTTGCAGTCTGGAAATGATTACTTGCATTAACTCAGGAATGTGAGGGGCAACATCTTCGCCTCCCACGGCGGCAAGTTCGCCGAGGCACATCAGCACGTTAGCGGCGACGGCTGGATTGCTATCATTGGCCTTGGGGATAAGCACACGGAGGATCGGGAGGGCATATGGCTTAATCAGTCTTTGAGTTGCGCTGACAAGCAGGGTGAGAAGGCGAGTGCAGTCCTCGCGGTTTCGGCTGGGGAACGGTGAGCTAGAAGGAAGTGAATAAAAGAGATACATACGTGACTGTGGAGTATTCCAACTCTGTGAGGAGCTGTATAAGGGACTTGCGGAGTGACGGCATCACATATGCGGGGTTGTGCTTCGCAAGACGGCCGATCAAGCCGACGGCGGTGACGCGGTTGTCAAAAACTTCGTCATTGAGTGATATGAAAATGGAACGGACATTCTCGGCTTGTGCGAGATGTTTGTCAAAACGTTCATGTAGCGATGATAGCACAGTCTGGCGGATGGTCGGATCTGGGAAATGATGTCAGGAATAAATGCGACAAGAAGATGCTATTGCCCACCAGGATCCGCAATCCCAACAGTAAGCAACTTATCGAGCACGTCGCTAATGATTTCGATCGCGTGACTGCTGGCCTGATAACAGATTGGATCTCGCACAAACAGCCTACAGCATGTCAGTGCACCCGCCCGACGCACGTCCGCGTTGTCATCCTCGAGGTAAGGCAACGCTGCGCTTCGCACGAACTCGTTCAATACGTGCCCTGCACTGCACTCAGAAATAGTCTCAAGCGCTGCTGTCACTCCTCTTACCACCAAAGTCAAACGAACCAAGTGTGGAGAGCGCAAGCGTGACAAGCTCGGAGCTTTTTCCCGTCTTCGTGGCAGTCATGTCACGTGGATAGGCAGTGACATCACTCCGCACTAGCGATGGTGGTGTCCCAATCACTTTGTACGGTTGTCCAATAAGTATCATCGAGAGAAGGTCCAGTAATCGATCTTGGATCGTCTTCAGCAGCGGTGGAATATTTCTAGCAACAGCTACCAGGGCCTGTCGCAATGGCTCGCTCAGTCCACAAGCAAAGAACAGATCTAGCTGATCATGCAGCAACTTTGTCAAGTTCGGCCCAACAGCAGACGCCAGCATCCCAACACACTGGAAAATGGGCTCTTCCGATGGTGCATTCTTCTTCCTACGCTTGACGTGAGAATCAATAATACAATCAACGACACACACACACACCCTCTTTGTTGCAGCCCAAGCTTGATCTGAGCCATGATAGAATCGAGAAAAGACTTCATCTCGCTTCCTACAGCAGTTGCGGTATGTCCAATAGCAATAAAGGCTGTCTTAATAGTGACTAAACCCGGCAAAGTAATTATGCAGGGACCACGTACCAAAAGACCGCTCATTAGGTTTCTCGAGCTGTGTGAGCAGATGGCTCATCGACTTGTGCAAGTAATGCTCAGAGAAGGATTGAGTATCGTACGCTGCAAGAGTCGGTATGAGTGTGATGACCATCTTCCGCACAAGACTATCCCTGTGTGCCTTGAAACGAAGAACCTGCTCTGCCGTGTCCAGGAACGACTCCCGCATAAACTACAAGTCATGATCACACGTCTACCCCCCATCAAGAATGATGCTATCATCACTCACCGACTCCCCATGAAGTAGTAATTCGCGATACATAAGAAGTGACCCGTGAATTACTTCCGGCTGCGCCATCTTCAGTCCAAGCTGGGCATCCTGAAGAATCTTCATCAAGTATGTCGTCCGAGCCTGCCGCTCTCTGGTCGTGACAATCTCCAAACATGCGGCCAAAAGCTCAGCGGCACCCTCCCGGACCATGACACGGGAGTCACGCAGTGGGATAAGGATCTTGTCGAAAACGAGGCTAATGTGAGAATGGAAGTAGTTTGCGCTATTGCGAGCTAATTCCTTCAAGATGAGGACGCCAGCATAACGCGGTGGTTCAGGGCCCTGCAGGAGCTCGACGGCTGCCGGCACTTCGAGATCCATGAACCCTTCTCCAAAGTCAGCACCACCGATGGCAGCTATCTGCCCTAGAGTCTTTGAAGCCGCCAGCATGATATTGACATCGTGGTTTGGAAGGAGTTGTTTCACATAATTGTAGAACCTGTAGAGGTATCGCTTTGATCCAACGATGTCTTCTCCGTCGTTCTCTAAAAGATGATCTATGTCCAAGCTTTCAATACAGTCGACGGCCGCCGAACGGAATAGAATGGTGCACCAATTGCTAACAAACCCCCTAGTCTCTCTACGTTGTTCTGACTGTGCATGAGGTCGAATATTCGCTTGTTAATGTCGTCGTCCCACAGCTTCACCGCAGCGTCGTTTGGCATCTCGACTACTGTCGTGGCGACCTACAAGAGTTCAACACCATAGCAAGATCGTGCAACTTGTCAGAAACACACATAGCGGCGCAATTCAACTGCAGCCTGAAGCCGAGCTTCATGACTAGGATTCCGGAGTCCTTGAAAGATCTGCCCGAGATTGTCTGTATGAATAGAAGTGATTGTCGACGCCATACTCGTCGGCGACGTTGGCCAGACTGTTGGCTTGAAGCTTACGCAAACGCGCTGAAAGATATGTTTTGGTTGTTTGTACTAGTTGAGTTCCAAGGCTCTGACTTGATCCATTTTTGGAACACAACGCTTTCGTCAAGCAACGATCGCTGGAGGTGAATTTAGATGTAAACCAGCAGAAATCTTCCAGACTTGTGGACATGTCCAGTCCCTTTATTGTGAGCTATTGCTAATATCATCGTCTACCGATCAGTGAGCCCATAGACTCCGAATCCGGAGCTCTGTTCCAATTTTCTACGAGGCTGATAAGATTATGAGTTTCGCTACTGCGAAGGCTAACTTGCTTGTGGGGGTGTGCCTGAATCCGTCCGCCATGTTGAGGGAGATTGCCGAATCGTCGGACTAGTAGTATGATTCCCTGTTAGGGCGAGGAGGGAGTCCCGGGTTCAATTCCCGGCCAGGCCCGCATATTGCTTTCGCTCTCTGGTGGCAGTTTTTCAACTCGTCGTCTCTGGCTTGCTTGTGTTTCCGGACTCTTTACGATAAAAGGACGCCGATGTCACAGGAAATGAAGTAGCAGCGCAACGCATCCCAGAAGCAAATCAATGGCGAAGAAAGTCCATCAAGGTCGACCGATTTGTCCCGCTGGCACACTTATCTCTCTTCACGTCATAACACGGCCGCATCAACTCCTCGGGAATCAGCCGCGAGGTCAATTTCTAGCACTCCAAGTCACACCAGCGTTTCTATCAAGTGTCTACCTGCCATGAAACACTTCCAGCCTTGTCCAAATCAGGTGTATAGAAGTGTGTGGTGCTCATCTTTTTCTCAAGATTATGGATTAGCAAAGTTCCACCAAGGGAGAACCCTCCTGGTCAACGAGCTGTCGGTGAATCACCGCTTCTACAAAGTAAAATGGAACAGAGTGATGCTACGCTGGTGGTGAATAAGAAATTTGGAACGACAGATGGCCAGGACAAAGTCAATCAATCTCGCGTCGGCAGGAAGCGGACATGCTTATATAATCCCGATTGTTGCGGACTCGGATCACGTCCGCTGAGCTCGACGTTCCGCTGGGAGACAGCGGGTGCGTTTATTGGCATAGGCGCCCAGGATGCTGATAAACGCCATTTTTCCATGCAACGGACATTGTCGTCACTTACACCCATCACTCCACCACTGTCGTCATGCTCGTCCCACCGCTAGATGACCATGGTCGCACCTGTTGCTTTTCCTTGAAGCGATTCCTGACATCGAACCGCCCTCCCCCGTGCACGACGAACCGAACATGTTCGGAGCAGGTCGGTCGATCTGTAAAACGAACAGACATGCACGTCAACGATATCATTGTCCGTCCAGCCACTTTTGACCCGCACTGTTCGCTGACAATACCCCCCTTCTACGACTGCAGGCAGGCTATGACGACATCCCCATATCTTTTGAATCCTGTTGCGACTTCCACTCGGGTCCAACCAGCCAGAACCTCGACCCCCCTCCCACTTATTTTGGAGTCCTTCCTCAGTTCGATACAAAGTACGATTTCATGACGACCATCGTTACGACAGTCAACACCATTGATGCCTCCCTGAGATCCCTCAGTCTCAGTATACACGGTGGGTAGATGTAACATGAGGAAACATCACTTTGTCGACCTTTTGCCGTAGATCACCCTGAGCTCATGTTCGAGGAACAGTGCGTATCTACCACAACATTGTTGCGTTGGTCATAACCCTTGTACTCAGTTACGCCCACGACACCCTAACGGACTTTATGGAACGTCACGGCTTCCTCGTGACTCGGCACTATCTGGGCCTCCAGACTGCATGGATGGCTGAGTTCTCCCATGGTAAGGGTGGAAGGACCATTGGTGTAAATGCCGAGATGGACGCATTGCCCTTCATTGGGCATGCATGTGGTCACAATCTGATCGCTGTGAGCGGCGTGGGGATAGCTATCGCGATAAAGTCCGCATTGTTAGCTCACAACATCTCTGGCAAGGTCGTTCTGCTTGGAACACCCGGTAAGTTTAAAGTGGTCGGGTACAGGGTAAAACCTAAATGCGACATCCGTTCAGGAGAAGAAGGCGGTGGTGGAAAAATCATACTGCTTGAACGCGGTGGTTATAATGGGATGCACGCATGCCTCATGTCCGTGGCATCGTGTGCGACGAAAATGTTGCTGACCGTGTTCGTGTAGGTGTCACCCCTCTGCAGGGCCCCCTAATTCCTTGTCTACCGGATCGTGTCTAGCACTGCAACCGATCGACGTCGAGTTTTTCGGCCATTCGTAAGTTGAACCTACGTGCTCAAAATTTTCGTGGATTCACAGTCAGACAGGGCTCATGCTGGAAACGCCCCATGGGAAGGTGCAAATGCCCTCGATGCCGCTTTCCTTGCGTACTCGAACGTTTCTGTACTCCGTCAGCAAATCAAACCCGACCACAGGGTTACTGGCGTCATTCAAGGCTGTAAAAGCGCCACGAACGGTAAGGCGCCACAAGTTCGTGTTGACGGATGTGGCGGACTTTTAACTTCATTAGTGATACCCGATTACGCTCGGATGCATTGGCTCCTTCGTGCTCCTGACCGCGGTCAGCTACAACATCTGAGGGAAAGGGTAGAGGCATGTTTCAGGTGAGGCCTACAACCCGTCGTCTGACATACGTCTGACTCAATACAGGGGAGCGGTTATTGCTACCGGTTGCCGTCTCAAGATCACCCAAGGGAGGCCCTACCATGATCTGCGACAAAATGCAGTTTTGGGTACGTTGGCTGATCCCACGGGGTTTTGAAACTGCCTCAACATTCCCCTCAGGCAGATATTTCTCTCACACGATGAGTAGTTGTTTTGGAATGCTTGCTGGGCAGGTCCCGTTTGGGGCGTCGACAGATTTTGTACGTTTCTGCCGGTGGATACGTACTTTGTCGGAACGTCTTGACCAACCACGATTTCCCCTTTAGGGCAATGTCTCTTACGGCAAGTGCATTACCTGTATCACAAGCGTGTTCGGCAATATCCTTATTGTCTATCTCAGAGATGCCGTCCCTACACCCGTCTTTTGGTGAGAAATGGCGCACCAACCGTATTTGTCCGATGGTGCAACTAATAGTCTCCCCCATTGGATAGCAATCCCTACCCAACCAGACGGAGGGAATCACACACCAGCATTCGCAACCTCTGCACGAAGCCCGGAGGCTCACAAAGCCTGCATGACACTCACCAAGGGTCTGGCATGTACAGGCTTTCTTATCCTCGCCGACGATCAATTTTACACCGAGGTAAGTCATTCGATAAAGAGTTGCCCAAGATCAAGATACCGATGGTATTTGGTGGACAGGTGAGAGACGAATATCAACGAACTCTGGCCGCACTCGGTGCACAATGAAACTTCTATTCGGTGTTGGCGTATCTTCTGATCGTGCTGTAACACTAGTTATCGATACCCTGCAAAAGCCAGGTCTCTGTATGGTACTACTGGATGGCAATGATTTCAGGACGTGCAGATTAGAATGAAGTGCGTAAGTCGATGAGAAAATATATCCAATGTGAAATGTGAAAGAAACACCGCATCGCGTCTCACGAGTGGTGAGAAGCATCTACTTCTTCCGTCTTATGTGCAGGTTCCTTTGGCAAATCCTTGTGATCTTTCCGCCCCCTTGCTTGGGTCCGCAGGTGCTGATGTTTCGACTTGCCAGCAGCGGCCTCGGCGACCATACTGATCATTGATGGAGTCAGGTGGACCTACAATAGCCGTCATTGTCGTGCAAATACATACCGTTCAAGTTCTCGGCGATCCTCGTCGGACTCGTCTGGTACTGTGGTTTTGAAGATGTGTCCGATAATCAACAGGCCCTTTAGTTACCCCGTAAGAAAGCTGTGCCAGCGCTGTTTCGTTTATAACCATACCTTGGCCCGGTTAACGATAACTTGGTCGGAAACTTCGTGGTCTTTGAGGACATTATCCACAACCTGGCCGAGGATAACTAAACTATGGTCTTTCGAGTAATGGAGCGATTTACCTCTCGCAGTACTTGCACGACTTCAAAACGGGTTCCCCGCCATGAAGCAAGTAAAATCTATAGTGCACAAGTGGTTGGTATGATTGTGCATAACATAGATCGCATGAATGACGTACCTTTCCAGTCATGTCTTCTTCCATTGCATGCAAGACCTCTTCAGTCACTTCACCTTTAGCTTGTAACTTTTCCATCTCCTGCATTAGTGATTGGACACTCAGTCTGATTTTCGGACAGTATTGGATCTTGTGAGCGTCTTTCCCTTTGTGAGGTTGCTCGAGAACAAGCTTACGCGCTGCCGATCACACCCCAGGCGTCCTTTGCCACCGATCCTTTTTCCTTCATCCGAGACCAAAAGCCACCACTAGAATGCTCTGAGACCTGAAGTAGAATGGCATCGCAATAACTCACAACCCGAGGAACCTCTTTGACTTCAAGAATGACGTGGCCTTCATGCTATAGACAGTGCCAATCGTGTGAAGCAACTAAATCCCGGTGTTCATTAACCCACGGAACGCCCGACAAGGAACATAGGCCCACCTCGACACCAAAACTTTCCAGTTTCAGATCTTCCGCCTCCAGTCTGATCTTATCTTGAAATGAGCTGGTTTCTGGATCATCTTTCTCTCCGGGGTGTTTAGCTTCGACAAATGGCCTGAGTCGTTCGACCAACTTCGTAGTCAGTATTTTCACACGCTCCTCCAAGGCCTTTTTTCGCTCTTCTTCAAGTTCTTGCAGTTTCTTTTTCTGCTCGGGCGTCAGCTTGTTGCGTTTCTTGACCGTATGTTGGTCCTTGTCTCTCTCCTGCAAAGGCGAAACGGGAACGCTCTTTGATCCATTCTTGGTTGGAGTTGCATCGGGTGACGCGTGTTTGGAGGTATCCTCGCCACTAGTCGATGCTTTGAGTGCAACCGCCGAGGTATCGACATGTTTGGCTGCCTGGCCCGAAGCATGAGATTCCGGTGCCGGAGTGGTCGGCCGCGTTGAACCACCTTTCTCCCGAACTGGTGTAGCAGGCGGAATGATGCCTTCTTTCTCAAGTTCTTCACGTTCCTCGTCGGTGACCACAGTTTGTGCCACAGAAGTCATTTCCTTCATCAGTGAGATTTCACCGATCTAGTATTGATTAGAAGACCCGGAAACAAAGTAGAATGGAAGGACGTACATAGTCTTTGAATCGTTCTCCACCAAAGACATTGGCGAAAAACATGGCAGCATCCTCCATATCGCTGGTTTCCTTGTCGGCCTGTCCCGCAGTTCTTCAGGATGGCATCGCGGACCACCTCCTAAGACAGAACATACCATCGATTTTCCATTCTTATCGTATACGGCACGGAGGTTCTGTCCGGCCAGGCATTAGTTCCTCTGTTTCCCGGAGTAGACAGCAAACCACCACCTACAGGATCGGACAAAACTTGATAAGCTTTGCTATGAACACGAGGCACGCGTTACCAGCCGTTCCCCACCTTTATTTGATCCGATTGTCAACTTGCCTTATTTCCTTGAACTTCTCCTCGGCATCGGGAGAGGGATTCTTGTCCGGGTGGTACTAATAACAAGAGAGTATGAGATGAATGAAAGACACTGGGACGGCGGTACAACGAACTTTCATGGCTTGTTTCCGGTAGGCTTTCTTTAAATCTGTATCGTTTACTTCGACGGAAACGCCGAGCTACGGGTATACCAGAGCAAAACGATTGGCATTTTCGGAACGAGCTTCGCCAAGGATGGGGCTACGCACCAAGTCATAATACTCTGTTTCTACTGGCGCCATGGTGTCAATGGGGATGGAGTGGCGCGCACGAGCTCAGCGTCTAACGTTGCGGAGAGTTTAATGTGAAAGGTGGTGCTGAAACAAGAAGAAATGGAGAAGAGGGATAAACCGCCCATATCACAACTCACAGCCACACTAGCGGATGATGACATGTGTGTATGACTCCGCAAGTTGAACAAGGACAATTCAAACATGAAAGACTGTGCTACATCGAATAAATTATGGAAAAATAGGATAACGTGCAAGGTTGCCAAAGAATTGTGTCCTGTGCGCGAACCGGAGTGAAATGCAGGTGGTGAAACAGACAGTCTAAAAATCTGACAAGATCTACTCGTAATAGCATGCGTGGAATCGAAGATGTTAGGACGAGCGTTGGTCGGCTATTGCAAGAGCACTCGTGGAAAAACGGACGGCCTTTCGCGGTGTCGCGGGTCTCGTGCTATCGCTAGCGGATGACGTGAAGGAGCTCACGCGACCGAGGGAGGAAGGAAAGCTGGGAGGACGGTAGCCATGAATAAGTTTGGACATGCGGATTCGCAAGGATGACAATGGGCGGGGTGCGAGGGGACTACCGGGTGGTGGTGCAGCGGGCGAGCCGGTGGAAGAGGACAATTGGTGCTGCGGTTGTGTCAGGGTAGAGAGCGAAGGACTCGCTTTTTTCATGGAGGAACGCGACGGCGGCGGAGGAAGGCTGTGGCGGGTGCGATATTGGGAGGAAGTGGAAGAGGTATCGGGGATGTTGTCAGAGGAGGCACGGGGTGGCAGGCTGGCGGATGGGAGGCTACGGCATGGGGAAGGGGAGGGCAGAGGATGGCGGAGGAGTGGATTTGGAGCTGGTCTGAGATGAGGGGTGCGCGAGACATGCAGACCCATTGCGATCTGCTCGATGGTAGGGCGAGAGTCGAGATAGTGACGTGAGCGAGCGGCACGTGAGGTATCGTGTGTGTGTCTCTCCTCAGGGGTGGAATACATGGCAGCACGCTGGATGGCGAGGGATCAGTGGGGATGGAGCGGTGAAACGAGAAGCGACCGACCGGGCTCTCTGTGTCCTTTCTTCGGGGAGAGGTTGGTGGGCTGAACGACCTTCGCATGGAGACGAAAAAGCGGGAGGCGACGCCGTTGTGGGTGGGGGTATCTGGAGTGTGCGTCGGGGGTGACATGTCAAGTCTGATTGTGAATGGCGTGGCGGGTAACGTGGAGGGGATGAGAACAGGCACATACGCCCGACACGACCGACTGCTGGAATCTGTCCCTCGTCATCCCCCCAACGGTGGCTGTGCATCCCCCTTCCTGGCATCCGCAGCCAGCGACTTGGAATGGCTGGAAATCCGTCGATCCAACGTGAAACGTGTTACTGAAATCCGAACCCGTGTTTCGTCAAGGGCACGAAACTAAACAATGGTGTCAAAACGTCGAAATTGGAAGGTGTTGTTATAGTGCACCAACCCTTTTGTTCGTCTTCCAATCCGCTTCCGTCCGGGCGCTGTGACAATATCCCTATTGTAGTCCCATTTCCCTGTGGGATTACCGCGGACCAATGGCCATGGCCGCTCTACGTATAAGTACTCCACGAAGCTGCACCACGGTCGACGTCCAGTTCCCTCTAGCCAACGTTCTCTGCGAGCTCCGCGGGCTATCCACTCTTTTCTCTCGTCTGTGACGATTCCAACGTTCTCAACGTTTTGTAACCTATTCGTAATGGCGTTGCTGTCGTCCACCAGTGTTCCCTACCGTGTCTGCCACATTTCGCACTGCCCCGAGTCCTGGATCGTCGTCGAGACCAGACCCATGTAGGCGATCAGTCACACCCACTATATGGAAGCTGATCGGAATCTCTCACAGGCTAAAGTCGCGTACTTCCTGCACAAAGTTCATGGAACGCCAGGTCATTCTGGCTTGGAAGCGTGTCACGGGCGCAGCTCGTAAGCCACAGCGAGCATCCTTTCTTCCAAAGGACTTTGATCTGGTCACCTCTCGCCGTCGCAGCATCATGCACCGTTAACTGACCGCGACGTCAACATATGATCCTGACACGTTGGCTATGGCGTTGCGCGTTCATGCCACATACCTTAATGGACCTGCGAACCATCCCTTTTCCATGGACACTGTACACTCTAATCGTTTTCTTCTGTCCCTTTTCACGGATTCGCATTATCGCCCTAATTCTTGTATCGTTACACTAGCTTGTAATATCATCGATTCCATACATTTCATTTCGCCCCGTTTCGAAAGACTGTATAGTATTGGAATAATGGATAGTTGCCTAGACCCGAAATTTCGTAGCATATTCGAGGTCACACATTCTATATAACACACTCGACGATGAAATAAAAAGAGAAAAAAGATTTATTAAAGGAGAGATTCGGTGTGTACATGCAGGCAGTCAGTCCAAGTTTATATCGACGTCCCCCTTTGACTCTGGATTAGCAGACCACTGTTCGTCATCGGTGGCTTCTGGGCTCGTCATTCCCTGGTCGACAAGAGTTAGGACAATAGGTTATCGAATGAAGTGAGACTACGTGCCCGCAACAGCCCAAGCTGCGCATAAATCGAGTCGACTCGGCCAAGAAGTGTATCCACCCACTTCTTCAATTTCCCTCTATCAGCATTTGCCTCTCGGAGACGTTTCTCAGTCTCATCAAGTTTCTTCTTGGTGAGATCGAATTCTCTTTGAATATCCTCCTTTTGTCCCTCCAAAAACGTTATCTAGGCGGTACTGTGAGGAGCGGCTTCCACAAAGAGTAAGAAACTTGCCTTCTGACAAGCGGCGACGAACTTGTTATAGTAGTAGTTTAATCTACCTTGTGACGTGGCTGTAGCCTGCAGCAATTCTTCCACACCTTCGCCTGTCGAGTCATCTTCGATATGGCCAGTGATCGCAGGAATCGGCGATGCGCCAAGCAAAGAGGGCGAAGCTGCCGTATTGTCTGCGTGCCGGGGATTCGATATAGGTGTCATATAGGGGTTGAAAGCTCTCGATGCGACCCTTAGTAGGAGGGAAGTTAGGCTGACCAGTAACCATCAACCAGTGAGGCATTATTCAGGACTTACGGCGTACAGGCAACGAACTGAACAGGCTCAGGTTCCGAAATTATGCCGGGATTATCATTGTCACTGAAATCTTTAGCACGTATGCATCATCAAAATAGCGTACACACTTACAGACTTGGATCGTTCTCGGAAGAAACCAAAGTAGGCCCAACATCAACCTCGATATCGACGTTTGGTGGCTCGACATTATTCTGGGGAATAGGCTGGGTAGCCATCTCCACCGTGTTGGTGTTGGCGGGATGAACACATGATGCGGTCTCGTCAGTCGCTGTCTCGGTGTATGACGGGCAATCGATGGTTTCCAAGCTTGTTTGGATACCCAAAGTCTTGGGCTGACGTCGTAAGCTAAGTTCCAACTCTTTCTTATCTTGGTAAGATTGGAGAAGCAATGCCATCAGCTGCCATAAGCTGTGAACGAACAAAGTTGACAAGTCAATTATCACTTCATGCGTACCTCCTTCTTTGTTGGGGCCTTTCCTTTTGGAAAAAAATGACGTTTGGCCAACGCGATTGCCCCACGATACTGCTGGTCATACGGGATGTCGCCATATCCCCTCAGTTTGGGAAGAAATGTCGCAAGGCTGTCCACAAGGTTCAACCAGATTTCGGATTAGAAACATTGACACCAACGTTCTCTTTGCTTCTGGAAGAATCTTTATGACGTCAATAGCGTGAGGATCGTTCTTTTTGGCAGTCAGTTCGACATGGCCCTTTTGAACCTAGAATGATCTCTTTCCGTGAGGTGCCGTTTCCAAAAGAGTGGAAAAGAAATGGTTACAGTGACGAGTAAGATGGCAGCAGCCTGCTCGACCGTCATCTTCCTCTGCCTTGTCCT
>JBBPTZ010000027.1:0-90239 GCA_038094315.1 Phylloporus cf. tubipes
CAGCTCCCCGTTCCAAGTGACAACTTACCTGCGCGCGGTCTTTGTCGTCGTGTGTCGAGTCGCCGTTGGCGCATTCGCTCGGTGAGACATGTCAGACGTGTTCTTCGCGTTCGTATTTGTTGTCAGGCTCAAGATAGGGCACATTGTATTATGTAATAACATCCCCTGTCTGCTGTTCTTCCTTCGGTGACAGTATTCATCGCCATGCCCATGCTGAACCCAATATCCGACTCCCAGGGTTTCGCTCCGTCGGCCAAGCGAACCTGGATCGAACCCAACGGAGTTCATGTCACATCGGCGAGTTTCACAAGCTAGGATTGCGGATTGATGCGGAAACCGCCGCGAATTTCAAGTTGGAATAGCATTGAACGGGATTACAACGGTCCCGATATATTACAGGCTGATAGCACAGAGCGAGTGACCAAGAGAAAAAGAATGCCAGTGGTCCGTGATTATGCGGTCAAGTAAGTATGTGGAATCTAAAGCGATACGAGAGCTGCCACAAGGGAAGGCAGGGCGGTATCCAACACCAGAGACTTGGTCCCCGGAGTAACTATGGATACCGACCAAGGGCCACCGCACATGAAAGTATTACAGAGGCAGTGCCATCGTTTGGGTCATCAAGGAGGCGCTGTGACCAACCGGATCGACCATGTGATGCATACGTTTTCGTGGTGGCAGCCCTGTGACGTCCTGCAGGACTGGTATACCTTGAATAGTTAGATTGCCCTTGTCCATAACAACGTGGACACACCGTGAATATCAACCTGTCCACCCTGCTCCCAGCTCCGCGAGTGCTTGCGCTCGCACTTGAAGGAGCCGCTTGATGATCGTAACTACTTAGTAAATTTAGGTTCAAGGAGACGGGCACAGAAGCTTCCCTACCTCAGATTGTGGAATCACCTCAAGCCCACCAGGATATGAGTTCGACACATCCGGCTGCCGCCAGTCGAGCGACCTAGGGCTATTGTGCGTCATCATGTCAATAGACGGCCGACGCTCCGCAAGATGATGCGACGGATACTGTAAACGCATAGTTTAACCGCCCCGCCTCATACGATAAATGCCTAATCTTACGTCTTGCGTGTTCCTGGTATCCTCTTGAGGCAAGGATGGATGACGGCCATAGTCTTTGTCGTCATCTTGTGAGAACCACGGAAAAGGTGGGTAGGTTTGAACGCCCGTCTTACGTACCGACAGTTGTCTGTGTTCGCGAGAGGAGTGTAGACACTGAGTAGACCATTTAGTGTATCGTTCTCGCGCCATTGTGCCATTGCACTTACTCAATTCATCACGATGTTGTTCGGCAAGGACGACCTCTCGCCGAGCACGAGCTTCGGCTTCTATACATGCGGTATACCTCTGGAACGCATCTTGGGTCTGTGATTGCGCTCGAGACAGCGTGGCTCTGGCATCCTGCAGGAATTGCCCTTGCAACACGATCAAACCAAAGTACCGTATCGCATGATGCATTAGATCTTACCTGATGCCTGAGCCTCTTGTACCAGCTGCTCATACGTCAACGATGAAGGCGAGGATGGAGGCCTGATGAGATGGGAGCGATTCGATGTCCCCGGCGAATGTGCATAATTAGGACTTGAGACACCGGAGGCGGTCTCTGCATGAGAACTTGTGTGATTCACTAGATCCACGTACCCAGGCCCGGGAAGGAAGTTCTGCATACCTGGCTGCAGGCGTGCCATCTGATCGACCAAACCAGGGGGAGGGTATCCTGAGTCAGATAATTCAGGCGTGGACAATTCCAGGGATTCTTCTATATGTGGAGGCTGCGCTTGGGGCCCAAGGTGGCGAAGCCGTGGGTTGTGAGGAACACCGGTGTTATGTCGCTCGACGAATTTTCGCAGAAACGTCAGCTCAATATCGTCAGGCATGACATACGGTGGTCCCTGGATGTCGCCTTTTTGCATGAGGACCTCCAGATGGGACATGGTTTTATCCTTGAGTTGCTGCAACCATTCATGCAGTTCCATGTGGTCCTGGTCCGCGCGAGCATCACTGTATCAAGAAATAGAGGGGAGAGCGTACACATCAATGAGCTGGAAGAACACAAACAAGCAAGATGTCGCTACTGACTAGTCCTGGCGTCTCCGCGCTTTTCTCCAGTATGTTTTCGTCAATTTGAGAGCGCGATTTACCTCGCTATCGAGAGTACGATACCACTCGCTTGCACGTCGATTCAACTTGACGCACAGTACGCCAGGCTGGACTCGCAGCTGCAGCACGCACCGACCTTCCTGGTCAGGAGGCCCCAACGCACCCTTCTGACCTTGATTACCGCGGGTAGCACCTCTTGAGACATTGCCCAATTCGGGCCAGGGGAGGTCATCAGACGACTGCATCATTCGTCACACAATCTGGAGAGGTTTGCGGCCTTGTAGTTGAAAGCGAGGGCAAGCAGCAGGGCGGGGTACAGCAAAGGACCACTAGAAAGCTTCAGAATTAAGGAGACGTCAAGGGGATAATAACGGTAGGGTGGAGTTAACACTCCCGTAAGATAATCACACAACCTTCTTTATAATCAGCATTCTACGAATGCAATCGGCCAGACCGCACTCACCTTAGCGATGCCGCGTTCACTGGGAGCACCGCCTTCGAATTAACAGGGCATCAGGTCCCCTTTTGGGCGGATGACATGTCAACATACCCATGACCCCTCGTGGTCGGATCTCCTGACACCCTGTTTGACAGGCCCTGGGGAGGTCGTTGTAAGGGTGGTCAAAGATCCTGGATTGTCGGTGCAACTCAAAACGGCCAACTCTCACGTTTATATATCACTCACGGCAAGTACTGATCGCTCACGGCCGAAAAGCACTAATTAGCTCCCTCTCAATTGCTATTCCTGTTATGGTACAAGCGCCGACTTCGGGTACTCTCCGATACGGTTGTAAGGCCATAACCACGAGTTGTCGTGATGTGAAAGAAGCTAAATTCATTGACAAGAATGAACGAGTTTCGTACAGCTGCTAAGTGCCCGTCATCGAAGAACGGTGGCGTTGCCTTTCCAGCTGTCCTTCATGTCGAAAAGTCGACGCCTTGAGCCAGCGGCGCGGCATCTGAAAAGTTGAGAGTGCACGCACTCCAGCGCACATATTGCTTCCATGCATCACCGCCGGACTCGCGGCCCCTGAAAGGTTCATCAGCTTCAATCCGCCACCTGCCGAACTGTCAAACGTACCAGCCTGTGCTCTGCGGGAGACGAACAATGGAATGTGAGAAAAGATATCCGATTAATCGGAAAATGCCTACCTTGTTACCTCCGAACGCAGCACCGATCTCAGCTCCGCTAGTGCCAACATTGACCTAAATACGGGAGTCAGAGAGCTACAGCCCGTGATCAACCCGGAAACAGACATTGACAATCCCAGCGTCAGAGCCTGCTGGACCGATCCATTTTCCAACGTTTCGCATGTCCCGCGTCCACAGGCTGCTGGAAAGCCCTTGTGGAACCGCATTGTTCCAACTAATGGCCTGTTCCAATTCGTCGAAAATACCAACATTCAATACGGGTGCAAACGTTTCGCTACTCCAGATAGCGTCTGCCGGGTCTACGGACTTTGGAATCGCGATCGTAGGCTGTACAAAATTCCCTTGGCAGAGACCATCTTGGTCATATCGTTGACCGCCTGTCAATATTTCAGCGCCCTTCCCTCGTAGACGCTCAAGTGCACTAGAATAAATTCCGACCGCAGCGCGAGTATGGAGGGGTCCTAGTAGCGTGCTTTCTGCTAGTGGGTCTCCCACCCTCACAGTGGCGTAGAGTTTCTGGAGTGCATCGAGAAAACGTGGGGCAATATCCCGATGAAGATAAAGTCTCCTCGTTGATGTGCACCGTTGCCCTGCAGTGCCCACGGCACCAAAAAAGACCGAAGGTACAGCCATGGATAAATCTGCATCAGGCATGATGATTGAAGCTGTTTGAGGGTTGTAAGCCAAATAGAGAAATAAGGTACCTCAGGTCAGTCATGATGGACCCAAAGCTCGTACCGTTATTTCCTCCTAGCTCTAGGATTGTTTTCCCAAAACGTGACTGGACAGCCTTGCCAACCACACGGCCAACAGCTTCGCTGCCAGTGAATGACACTAAAAAAAACACGGTAAATGCCAGGAAGACGGGAATCACGGACTGCTAACCCAATGGGATATCGGCACTGTCGACAATGGCCTCACCGAGATCCTTGCCACCGGTGACAAGGGTGGAGACGGCGCCGGGGATGCCATTGCGTTCTAATACGTCAGCAATAATCTTTGTCACGGCGACAGCGCAAAGGGGGGTAGTAGGAGATGGCTTCCAAACATTTGCATTCCCAGCCGCGAAAGACAAGGAGAAGTTCCTGAACGGGTACGATGTCAAGATCCGATTGTCACGCAGAAAGCAAGGGAATGAATCCAAATACGTACCACCCGTAGACTGCCACAGGGAAGTTGAACGCTGTTAGAACACCAACGATCCCGAGAGGATTTGGGACTGGGCGTGAAACAGAGTGAATGGAAACGAAATTATGGAAGGGGAAATTGAGCTGACCTTCCAGAATGGTATGACCGGGGCGCTCTGACGCCACGACCCTACCGTTCATCATTCGTGAGAGACCGACGGCATAATCACACTGCAGAACCGAATGAATCAGCGGTGTATGGAGGTGACGGACATGCGACACCTTACGATGTCAACGAATTCTTGAACTTCACCGATGCCTTCGGTCTTTATCTTTCCCATTTCGAGGGATACCAATGCCCCGAGTGCATCCCGCTAGGGAAGCTTGAGCAAGGAGACGTGCTGGGTGACAGGACTCACCTTTGCGGCCAGCGCTTCCCGGAGCTGTCTCAGGACGTCTCCACGCTGAGGCGCAGGTAGTTTTCTGAGAAAGAGGTGTGCTTCTCTGGCCTTGTCCAAGGCGTCGTGTAGTTCGCGTGGGGAGGCCTATCCCGGGATCAGTCCAGCGGTCATGGTGATGGCATGATGCGAGTACGGACCGACTGGACACGTGCCAAGACCTCACCGGTGGTTGGGCAGACGCTCTCAAGGATGTCGCCTGTTCCACCCCAACTTCCGTCATACACCCCCGGAACTTCTGTTGCGACGGGTAATTCCAAAGCGCTGAGAATATTCGAGGCCCTTGCCGACAAGTTTCGGACGCTGGCACCGCGGACCCAGGGAAGCGATGCGATTGCAGTTCGTGGCAGCATGATGAAGCTTATTTCAATGGACGAGTTGTGCGCTGGCAAGAATCGGTTCGAGGTGGGCACAGCCCTGCACGTAATTGCTCGGACTTGTGCCGGCAGACTCCACCAGTTGGTTGGTTTCTTACCGTGACCGGGGTCTGGCAGAACTCATTTCGGATCTGATCTTCGTTGCGATGATGCGGAATCTCTGTCAACCGTAACTCGCTGACAGGGGCACCCCAGCGTGGAATGCCCAGCAAATATTTCATCTCAGGCTACCCCTTGCTGGCCTTCCACACTCGTGTCACCGCAGTCCCTCCCTCGGACCTCCATCGCTAGGCAGCGCGCTCCGCTCTCACCATTCAACCCGTATTACGCAAGAATGTGATACACATACTATATGCTTCTGGGGACGAGATGACCGTGAAGCCAGAGGCGCCAACGTGTTCGCCGTGGGCGCATCAGACCCACCACTTGATTCACCCCCTAGCTCAGCCTCCATCACAAGTAATTTGTCGTCCCTTTCGCGGTTCAATCGTGCCTGGTCCTGAGTTTTTTCGACTCAGTTCTGAATTTCCCGTCTGGGTTCTTGACGTCGCCATATCGCTCTTGGTTGGCGTCACTTTTCGCCTTCAAGGGCTAGAGTGTGTCCATCTCACGTTCCGGATCCAGAACATGGAAGCCATTTTGCCGCGACCCTTTTGATGGGAAAAAGGGGTGTTGATCTACCGGTCCTAGGCGCCACTTATCTAGCCAAGAAACGTGTCTCTCACCTGATACGAGCAGTGACGGAATGGCTCTAGCATGCAACCAACGGTAAGGACTGTGGGATGATCGGGTTTTGACAATATTTATTTATCCAGGAACTCTGTCCACCGCCCAGTGGCAACTTTGTACCTGGAAAGAGGCTCATTGTACCAACTTGATGGCGCCTCGTTCTCAAGCATGGCTTTCACACACCTCATTTACTGATAGTGCGGAAGATAAGGCGTATATATCTGTTGCGGTGCTAAACGACCACTTCAACATCGAAACTTGATCTTCGACTCGACATATTCCTAGATTCCTTGCAATGGGGATGCGAGACATGCTTCGGTCGCCTGGAAACACACCATCCCGCGGCTTCTTCAGAGGCTCCCACCGACCTCCGTACGTATCGGGCTGAGAGACGTCGTCCCCACACCTGCACGCTGGCTCTATCGGTGGTTGCAGGCACCGGCGACTGGAGCGTAATAATTGTGGTTGAATCGCGATCTCGGTGTCAGTTGGCAATCTGGGCCAGAAGTGGCTTCCAACATATTAGTTGGTCAGGCCGTCTGCCATCTGACGAGGATTACTGTGGAAGGCTCGGTGTGCCAAGCCACCAATGGGGAGGTACTACGTGTGTTCGTGAGGAGCATACTAATTGGCAGTCGCTCAAGGTTCCGTGCTTACAATACCGCGGCCGAAGACTTCTTTCGGTAGTATGTATTGTATGTACATTCAGCGAGAATGATTCCGTCGGGTGTCATTATCAAAAGTACTTACCGCGACGTCAGGTGACACATGTAGCGCAAATGGAAATAAAGATTGCGGTGGGATCCTATAGACCTGAGAAAAAGGACGGTTCGGCATCAATCTCATTTCGCCCCTTCCTTTTCTTTCCGGCCAATGAATCCTTTCCCCCTTTTCTTTTCCTTTTCTTCTCCGTGGGCGCATCAGAATCGGGTTCGTGTGACTCATCCCCTGGCTCGCCTGCCAGAATGTCGGGAAGACCGTCGGAATGTACCTGGTCTTCATCATTGATGTCCTCATCTGGACGGTTTTCATTGTCGGGAGGCGGGGGTGCGCCGAGTTCTTGGTCGCTGTCTTCATTTTCATCCTTGTCCTCATCCTCGAAGACATCTTTGAGATCTGTCATCTTGAGGATATCATCGTGACCCGCACTGGCTACCCATCTTCCGTCGCCGTTGTGGTCGACTGCGATCCTTTCGATAGGGAATGACCCGTGGTCGGCAACGACACCAAGGAGTTTAGTGGGAAATAGTTGCACTGCACGAAGAAGACCGTCTGAGGATCCCGTAAGAATGGTGGAATGAGCAGATGGATATGAGGAGGGTAAGGTGCAGAGTGCGTCGACGGACTGTGGGTGGCTGTACAAGTTCGAATGAGAAATGTCGAGACGTATTTTGAAATCCGCGACATACCCGGGAACTCGGTCGACACAGTCACTCCAACCTTGGTTACGATTGAATATCGACAAGATTCCCAATTGAGTACCGATGACCACTTTTGTTCCGCTAAGCACCCAGAAAGTAAGACGGGTTCGATGGAGAGCAGAAAGAAAGACGTGCTTTCTTATGGCGACGATGGAGAGTAGTTCATCCTCTTGATCCTCTGATCGTGCGAGTGGTTCGGATTTCTTTCCACGTACGTCGATCACCGACAGTGTGCCATCTGCACTTTGTGTTGGAAAAAAAAATTGAAATGCCATGGAGAAAAAGTCCTATGGCTGAACGATTACCTTGTCGACACGAGCTGCTTTTGGTCGTCGAACCATAAAAAGTCGGAGATGAAATCAAAGTGATGGGCATAGCGGCGCGTTTCCTGAGGTTTTCGCGGGTCCCAGAGCTAGGGTAGCGTGCAAATGCATGTGTATAGGTGGGAGCTGCTCGGGCGAATGGAGACAGACCTTGATCATACCATCATCATCGCCGGTGCAAAACATGTTTGGGAGGAGGTATTTTATGCGATTTACAGGTGAGCTATTCGGTCACTGGCGTCGTTAGGGGATGGGAGGGGCGGTGTAAGGGAGAGGTACATACTCGTGGGCATCGTTGCGGGTGTCCGATATTGTGCCTGTGGACGTGTCGATGGTGCTGGGTACATGAGGATTGGCAATGAGCGATCGAGGGGGACAGACGCACAAGATAGACTTGGCTTTTCCTGCCGCAAAGAGCTGGGAGCCGTCCTGGTTGGTAGCGAGGCACCTGCAGGAGCGCTTGGAAGGTCTAAGAGAGAAGGACTGGCTGTGGTGGCCTTGTTCGTCGTACTGAAAAGCCTTTACTGAGCCGCTGAGGAGGCCCGTGAAGACGACCGTGTTGGTTGGATGAAAAGCGAGGTCGAATATCTGTGAACCGACCTGAATGTCTGGCATTGACCGTGACAGATTATTTGGATGGCGGTGTCAAAAAACGAAGCTTGTCCGCATCTCCATGGACGTTTCTTGACCGATGCGTCCCATCTTGTTCTGTCTTTCCCTCCTCCTTCTCCTCCTCCTCCTTCTCCTCCCCCCCTCCGTTACCGCCTTCCACCGCGCCCTCCTCGACACACGCCCAAGGGTACACAACAGCGCTCGTGCCTGGTCGCGCCCAGCCCGCACCGACGACGCAAATGACATCAAGCTCATCGACATCGTCCTCCTTGCTTCCATCGACGGCACATTCCACGCCGTCAATCGTACATCCGGCCAGAGGATATGGTCCATGTCCGCCGCAGCCAGCGACATTCCCTCCAGTCTCGCACCTCTCGTCCGCACCAAGCACGCCACCATCGACCACGACCTCACCGACGACGACGACCCTCACCAGGAGCTCTACATCATCGAGCCTCAGACCGGCGACATATATGTCATGGCAACGCCCACCAGTCCATTGCAACCCCTCTCCGTATCCATGTCGCAGCTCGTCGAATTGTCCCCATTCAAATTCGACAGGAAAGACGACGAGCGCGTGTTCGTCGGCAAGAAGGAGACCACCCTCTTGTCCATCGAACTAGAGACAGGCAAAGTCAAGACCATCAATGCAGAGTGTCCCTGGAACCCCTTTGGGGACCTCACTCAAAAGGACGAGATCGACCTGGACGAACTCGAGGACTATCCCTCAGGGTCTGACAAATTCGCACCCACGGAGGTCTTCGTGGGCCGTACAGGTGAGTCCCTCGAGCGCAGCATTTCCTTCGGATTCAGAACGCGCGCGCCAAAAGATTACCACGTCGCCATCTACACCCGTTCCCCATCCGGACGGAGCCTGCCAATTCACAATCTCTCTTTTTCCTCCTATGGACCCAACATGCAGGACAATGCCGCACAAGCTGCCTACAGACACACGCCTGACAACGTCTACGTCGAGTCCCTGCCAAACGGTCAGATCATGTCATTCAAAGCGTCGGGCGGGGATTCAGCTGGCTCGTATGCGCGTCGGGAATCTCAAATACTGTGGGCTCTAACCTTTGACAGTCCAATGTAAGTCGCCCATATTTAGCACATCACAACCAAGTCCCTGACTTCTTCGCATCATCGCCTTGATTCCCCATAGCGTCGCCATCTTCGATGTTCTCTCAAGTTCGAGACGCTCGGAGCCTTTTGTGCTTATGCAGCCCCGTCCGCCAATATCGGATGTTCTTCAGGGCTTTGACCAGTCCCCTGCAACATCAATATACGATCCAGACACCGCCTATGTTGGTCTCGTGGAGGAGACAGGCTCACTGTTCGTCATGGGTAACGACCACTTCCCTCTGATCGCTTTCGGCGATACCGAATACAGCATCAACTCCCGTGCCATCGATCCACCGCCTTCTGCCTCTACCATTCCTCGTCCTGATCTTCCAGATAGAATCGACGCTATTACAAAGCGTCGGAAGCTCAGAGAATTGTGTGCTGAATCACCATTTGACACGCGGTGTCTGACTGGAAAGCGTCCCTTGGATGCGTCCTCCCTTAATTCGAGACAGCTTCCCGGCGTTCCTTCTGCCCAACTTCCGCCTGAAGTCGACTTGGCCCCGGACAGTGTCATCGACGCGGCTGATTCCCTCCAAGATATCCCTGATACCGCTAATAATCTCTCTACAGCTGTACCCTCGTGGACGTCTGTTACGGGTGCTTTAGTTGAAAGTTTCAAAATGTCCGCTGCCCTCGGCACTGTTCTCCTCGCAATGGGTTTTGGTTCAACTTGGTTGTTCAGAGACAAACTTTCCCTCGACAAACTATACCCATTCACCCCTCGCCTCACACCCGATATTCAGAATGTATCAATTCCTTCTCACCCCACCGTCTCTACGGAAATATCACCAACACCCCCGCCGGTACACGACGGAGAAAGTCATGATGCAACGGTCCCTTCAGCAGTATTCCCGTCAGACGTCGGAACTTCTCCATCTACCCCCATACCCATTCCACAGGATCCTGTAGCTCAGTTGACAGAATCGCCCACTATCGCAAAGGCGTCTCTAGACTCGCGCGAGACACTTGCCGTCGAGGAAATCGAGGAAAGCGAACGGGAAGGAGACGCAGCTGACGTGACACCGAGGAAGCGCAAGGTCCATAGACGGCGAAGAGGAAAGAAGGGAAAGGGAAATAGTTCTGCGGTTGCCGGTGCTATTGATGATACCGAAGGAGATGGTGATGGTATTGTCGGTTCAAAAGAGGACGGGGAGATAGGCGCGGACAACCCAAAGCATTCTGGTTCAGCAACGTTGGTTGTTCACTCGGCGCCCCAATCCATTGCTCCCTCGCTTATCGTATCCGATGTCGTTCTTGGTGAGCATTTTTCTCTGAGTAATTGGAGCCGTTACTGACACGTTCTCCAGGATTCGGTTCACACGGAACGGTGGTGTACCAAGGTTCTCTACAAGGCCGTGCGGTGGCCGTCAAACGCCTCCTTCAGGACTTTGTCACGCTTGCTGCTCGCGAGGTCAGCATTCTGCAGGAATCAGACGACCACCCCAATGTCATCCGGTACTACTACCAAGAGTCTCAGGGCAACTTTCTCTACATCGCTCTCGAATTGTGTCCCGCCTCGCTTGCGGATGTGATTGAATCTCCGGATCAATACCAGGAGATCGTTGCAACCTTTGATCCTAAAAGAGCACTCCGGCAGATCACCTCAGGGTTGCGCCATCTCCACTCGCTCAAAATTATACATCGCGACATTAAGCCTCACAACATCCTCATCTCAGCCCCCAAGAACGGTGCGACCGGGCGGGACGGCGGGAGGCGAATGTTAATATCTGATTTCGGGCTTTGTAAGAAGCTCGAGGTCGATCAGACAAGTTTTCTGCCGAGCGCACAGGGGGCACAAGCTGCTGGTACGGTAGGGTGGAGAGCTCCTGAGATTCTCCGTGGCGATGTCAAGCTTGACGATTCGCTGAATGATGAAGGGTCGCAATCGTCCACGGGTAGTACGTGTACCGTCGTCAACGGAACCTCATCCACACCGAAGTCGACAACGCGCCTTACGAAATCTGTTGATATATTTGCACTAGGGTGTCTTTTTTACTATGTCCTGACGAATGGGTCGCATCCGTTTGGGGGAAAATTCGAACGGGAGGTTAATATCATCAAAAACGTAAAATGCTTGGATGGATTAGAGGGTTTTGGGGAGGAAGGCTCAGAAGCAGTTGATCTAATTGGGAGGATGCTCGACCCGGAGGCCTCCCGGAGGTAAGTTGAGCTAGTCTTTCTTTCTTTGTTACTTCTAATCTCGGCCTTCTCTTGAACAGACCTGACACCACCTCATGCCTTGTACATCCCTTCTTCTGGAATCCGGCACGCCGACTGAATTTCCTCCAAGACGCTTCCGATCGCTTTGAGATCATGTGTCGAGATCCTCGCGACCATAATCTCCTCGTGCTCGAGTCGGATGCGTTTACCATCGTAGGACACGACTGGCACGTGAGGCTCGACAAGGTCTTTATTGAAAACCTGGGCAAATTCCGCAAATATGACGGAAAGAGCGTGCAAGACCTGCTCAGAGCCTTGAGGAACAAGGTGGGCCTTGGAAGCATCTCATTCTTACATTCAGCGTTACTCACGCACCTGGCCATGACAGAAACACCACTACCAAGACCTCCCTGACCATGTGAAGCGCACGCTGGGACCGATGCCCGAAGGCTTTTTGAGCTACTTTACCAAGCGGTTTCCACGGTTATTCATGCACGTACACGGCGTCATATCTGACACGCATCTTCATACGGAGTCGATGTTCAGGGCGTACTTTGAGTTGATCGAGTCATGATCAATCTGTGTCCTCTAGGTCTGTTTTCCATGTTACTCGTCGGATGGTGTGTTTTTTTGGTTGACCCGCATTTGTACCCTGTTCTATATTGTACACCTACGTATGCATACCTTGCTGGACATCTTAGTAGTTCTATCGTTTAGCACCGACTGCGGACATTCGTTCACAGCCTGCATGGCGTCCCTTCAGCCCCCTCATTGCAGCGCCTTTTTGACCCCTTAGTTTAATGTACCCCATCTAGCTTGAATCTGTATTCGTATAGAATTATTAGGTCTCTTTTGTGTGTCGTTTTGTCGTCGCTAGCCCCGATTTTAGCAATACACCACCAGGTCATGGATGCTACACTAGGGGATAGGTGCAAGGTACGAAAAGTGCACAACCATACATTGTTAACACAGGACGAAAAGTCGTCTCTAGTACAAACAGTCCCGAGTTCCATCATGCCTGTTTCCGCTGAAGATTCTTGGGAAGCGCCTTCTTCCACGGTAAGAAATCCCTTCCATGCATATATGGTCGCAACACTTCGGGTATCACGAGGCCCTGTTCGAACATTGACGTATGACCCCATCGTCATCATTCACATGAAACAAATGTCACGTACGTCTGGCGTCTGATAATTCTCGACGAGACAGCACAGAGCGCGCTCGGTAGCGCACATAGTCCCATTGAGCATGTGAACGTAGACTTTACGTTGCTGGTCCTTTGACTTGAGACCACAGCGGACTTCGAGTCGTCGGCTCTCTGTTGGCGAGTTTTAACGCGTACGCACACGTATGAGCACCATCACGACAGGAACAGGGTCATGGGGGAAAAGGACGCACGATAGTCGGTACAGTTGGAGCAAGACACCAACTCCTTATAGGCCCCCTGGAAGGGGAACCACGCTTCCAGATCGCACTTTTTGGACGCGGCAAGATTCAAGGCGCCACTGACGATCGCGACGATGCGATAAGGTAACCCGAGGCTCTGGTAAAACGCCTCGCTATTGGCCAACATGGTATCGAACGCGTTCCAACTTTCCTCCGGCGCCGTGATGACGAATTGTTCAACTTTTTCGAATTGGTGGACGCGGAAGATGCCCCACATGTCACGGCCGGCAGAACCAGCTTCCTTTCTGAAACAGGTGGAATAGCCAGCGTAATAGATCGGGAGTTGGGTTTTGGGGTCTTCGAACCATTCGTCGGAATGAAAGGCAGAGATGGGTTGTTCTGAAGTGGCGATGAGGTACTTTTCGTCTTCGTCGGCGATGACCTGTGCGCGTGCGATGTGATCGGGTCATGTTTGGCGCCCGCCGCGCAAAGGGGCGACATACCTTGTAAAGTTCTTCGTCGAATTGGCTAAGTTGTGCGGTCTTGCTCATGATGTCCTTGTTGACCATGAAGGGGGGTTGAATCTTTTTGTAGCCGTGTTTTCGGAGAAAGTCGAGGGCATAGGAGATGAGGGCATGGTTGAGATCGACGCCGTCGTCGGTGAGGAAGTAGCCCCTGTGGCCGACTATCTTTGCACCTATGGGGTTTGAGTGAGCGACGAGAACGGGGTGCAAGTATGAGCGCGGAGGTTACCTCGCTCGAGGTCCATGGCATCTAGCCGCAGAAGAACTTCATGATGCGGCATGATGTCGGTCTTTTTTTCCACCTGAGCGCTTGGACCATCGGGATGCCATGTCCGTAGAGTGACGTTGTCGTCCTGTCGTGCGTGTTCTATTCCAAGGCACCGCCGAGCACAGCAAGATGCGCACCTCTGTCATGCTGACTGGAACGTCCTTGGCCACCAAATTTCCGACATTTCCCGCCTTTTGTCGCATGAGCAGCTCATATTCGCGGGTTTCTTTCCGTTTGGCCTCTACTTGGGCATCTAGGACCTTCTTTTGTGCGACGAGATCATCTGCTGGTTCCTTTGCCTAGAAAGTAGAAGATTCGCACCACTTTTCTGCAGTGCGCGCGCACGTACCTTCTTCTTGGCTCCGATCTCTTTCTGGACTGCGTTTACTTGTTTGTTTAGGCCGTTGAGCTCGTAATCCTCTATAGGAGACGACCGCCCCAGCACGCCAGATTTGAATTTGGATGCCATAGTCGATCATGGAGAAGCGTTGGGACGTACTTTTGACCCACTCGGCATACATCTCAATGACTTGATCGACGAGCTCGACGGGCTCGCCGCGTTTCCGCTGGGACGCGCGGATCTCCTCTGCATTTCCACCCTTGCTATCTATGAAGCTTGTTACGTCTAGAGTCATGGTAGATGGATATGATCGAAAGGGATATCTTGACTCGGTTTTTGATCTTTGTGAAAGATCTGCGAGTCATGTAGGATTACGTAATCAAACCTGTGTGCCAGCTCCTGTGCTGGGTCCGGTTAGACTCGACCTTTCCGGGTGTCTTGTGGATGGCTTTGGCCACGGAGAACAGTCAAAGCGATTCGAGATGGTCTTTTTTTCTTTATGAATTGTGGACAAAGAATCGGTTAACAATAGGCGGAGGACCCACGCGAGTAAACAAGAGTAAACAGTTGCACCACGTCCACTGATCAACTTAAACCAGAACGCGCGCATATCTCCCGCATAAAATCCCCTCCCCCTTTCTTTCGTACCACATCTCATAGTCATCTAGTTTATCATGTTCAAGATTTTACGACGTGTATCGGGCTCGCTATTTCCTCGCCCTGACCGTCCGTGGGGGGACGACGGTGAGTCCTGCGAATCTAAACTTCTTCCCAGTGCTGATTTGCATTGCCTTCTCGACTCGATCTGGATGTCCATCAGCCACATCGCACGCTCCAACGATTGGCCGCAAACGCAGACGCAGCATCATAGAGCAAGAGAGCGGCAGATCTGCCTCTTCCACCGTGAAGAGGACGAAAAACGACGTGCCTGTCAAGCCAGATACCGAATGCGACTCCGCATCAGGGGGGGAAAGTCCCAGGGGAGACGCTGTTCCTCCTATCGAAGTAAAGGATGTGAAGGAGGTCACGAAAGGCGTCAAGGAAGTCGAGCTTGAAGACAAGGACGAGCCGGAGGATGTGGCATCAATACAGCCTGAAGACCTCCCGCTCCCCGATTCGCCATCTGAATCACCAGTCCCAGCATCCGAGTCGCCAGAGTCGGAACCAGCCAAGTCAGATGTGGTCGAGGAGACCGAAGACCCGGAGCACGCGGACGGTGTCAGTGAGGACTCTGCTGCCTCTACAGCGCCAGAGGATGATGCAGGGGAGGGAGCCGAGACGGGGCCTGTCACGAGGAACGTGGATGAGATCACGCCAGCACCAGATGTCATCGTTGCAATCGAGTCGTGTCCAGAGGCCAAGGCATAACCCAAGCATGGACAGCCATGCACCGAGCGCGTGCATGTTGGAGGCCGCTCTCAGGTGGCATGTTCAAGTTGTACAGTTACAGACTACTTTTTTGCTCACGACTTGCTATGCCGATACCCGGATCTCGTTTATTCATACATACATAGTAGTGCTACTAAATACCCGATGACTTTGTTGTTCCACGACCACAATTACAGTAATCGTACACGGACCAGGAGGACAGCACGAGGCTCCTGGAATTGCGAGGCTGCGCATCATCCCATCGGACCATTTCGGCGCCCCGCTTCCAATCCAATCCATTCAGCGAGATGATGGACGGGGAACTCGTCAGACCCTCTGCAGAGTCACCAGTTTTCACCCGTCTTCCAGGTTTGCATCGAGCCCATCGCAATAGGAGATTGATGTCAGCCATGGCGTGCGTGTTCCAGACTCGTTCACCGTTCAAATGGGCTAGCCGCACATGTGCAACTCCTACCCCTGCACCGCGTTCGCCAGCCGCTCACATGCGTGGCCACAGACGTACCATCATAAACCCCGTTGACGCGTTCACAGACACGCACCGATTGGCCAATTCCTCGCAGAACACGCGCGTGCATCCGTGGAGTGTCGCTCAAATAACGGACGCTACTCGTCCGTGCGCCGTTCTATTCCTCTACTATTCCATTTCTCTCTCCAACTTTTCGCTTCCCTTCAGGAACAGGTTCGCCATCTCGGCGGTGCAACGTGTCCGCTGACATCGACTACGCACACTCGTACCATTCCTTATCCAGTGTTTCCGCCACTGATACCGTTCCACTGGATTGCAAAGTAAGTCCACCAAAAATGTCCGTCCCTATTCCCGTGTGGTAGGGGGGAGTGATCTCTCGGCTTATTCCCCGTGCTCAGTTACGCACATAACAGTCCAACATGCGCCGTTTATTGGGTTTAAAGGACTCGTCCTCATCCAAACCCAAAGGCAAGGAGCATCGGCGGGATTCCACCTCTTCGTCCGTCTCCTTACCCGACCCATCGTCCTCCCGCGCGCCCATGGAGGTCCACATCAGCACCGAAGTACACTCAACACCCGACCGTCTAGGTTTCCATCCCATCACAAGCACTACATCCTTGATATCCTCGTCCCCCGCGTCTTCTGACTCGCGGCCGCTCCCACCCGAGATCCGCGTTCCGACCCATCCGTACCCGTACTGGCAGGGTTATACCCACACCCCATCTTCCTCACAGAGCAGCTTAGAGTCACCGATGACACCATCGCATGTGTCTTGGCTGAGTCAAGGGAATGCTCCGGCAAATCCCGTCAGCAGTAGTACTAACATAAATCTCAGTCTAACTAATCCCACCTTCCTTCCCCCCTACACAGGACCGTCATCATCGAACCATTCCCTCATTCAAGGCCGATCATCTCCGAGTCCCCATTTTCCCCCACCACCTCCGACCAATCCGCCTCCTAATATTATCACTCGTCCCAAACTGCTCCACCCCACAAAGAGTTCGCACTCACTTCGCGGGCAGGAATTCTTCAATCAACAACTCTCGCCGATTGTTGAGCAGGATTACCTTTCTCCAGAAAAACGTCCTGTATCACTCCCCAGTTTAAGTCACCGCTCCAGCACTGCACACACGGTGAGCACGGGCATCGTGACACCTGTGAGCCCGCAGAGTGATGGGATCGGATCGGCTACCGTGACACCCGTTAGCCCTGTCCCTATTACTCCCATATTGGTCGGTGGGACGGGGACCCAGACCCCGGTGACGCCTTTGTTTGCGGGTGGTGTTGTGCCCTTTGCAAGGAGGTTAGAAGAGGAAGGAAATGATTCGCCTCGTAAGCGCTCAACAGGTTTGTTACTTCTGTGCGAGACCGCTAATTCGATGATTAATAGGGCCGTCGCCAGTCTCAACGTTCATATTGAGACCACTCAATCGGTCGATCAGTCTGTCGTCTACGCGGACACATCAATCCGGTTCTTCTGTCACGCCTCCTGTAATTCCTCCATTGGACCTCAAACCCGAATTCAGAGGTCAGGCGTTCTTGACGACGCCGACTTCGCTCGACTCGCATGGACTACTCGATGTCGTTGCACGTGATGATGACTCTGTCTCGGACAGAAGAGAGAGTTTTGTTACTGCTCGGACAGGCGCAGGGAGGGAGAGCAGATATTCTTTTGGACAAGAGGAAGTCTTTGTCGACGCAGAGGAAGGATACAGGCGCGATTCTGACGGAACAATTCATCCATTTGACTCCCGCCTCCTTGAAGACAACGAGGGTACGCCACCCGCACCCCCGATGCCACATGATACTTCCGCCCCGATCAAACCACCCACCCCTGCACACACAATCACGCACCTTCGTTCTGCTTCATATCCGTCCTGCTCTCCACCCTCCTATAACCAGCCATCCGGTTCGCACAGTTTAGATGGCCACCTCCATCCTCACCTACACCGACCTATACCATCACGTTCAGGCATAACTGCGCCGAGTCTACAGGACCTCGGGTCCTCCATTTCTGCATCCTCTTCTTTTATTGACCGGCGTTTTGCGCCATCTTCCTTGTACCTTGCGCCCGCACCTGAACGCGAGTTTGCGCACAAAGCAGGTGCAAAATGGAGGCTTCATTTGGAACGCATGGATACCGTCCAAGTCTTATTCTGGTTTGGCTTCGTTGCACCATGGTGTTGGCTCATCGGGGGATGGGCCATCTGTGCCAAGCCTTCCGCGCGCGCGCATCCTTCCAGCTCTACGTACGGTGATGGGTACCACGGAGGAGGGAGCAGTCTCCCACTCTGGACGAACCGGAGCAAGAGCATGCAGAGTTTCGACACGATGAGGATGCACCACGGGTATCCGTTCGTAGCACCGTCCGCGTCGAGTTTAATGCCACCGCCACCGCCGTACCAAAGTCGATTTGGAGTAGTGATGTTGACGCCAAAGCCTGTTGGGTTGGGGAAGAGGAATCCGTGGGTGCTACGATGTCGGATTGCGGCAGTGACGAGTGGGGTGTTGATTGCGGTTGCGTTTCTGGTGGCGCTCGTCGTCGTTGCGACGAGCCATGTTGGGTGAAGGACTTGTTTTACACCTTTTTGACGCGGGTTCAAAAACAACTTGGAGGGTATATTTTATATTATAGGCGTTGCTCTTAGTATGCACGGCTTGGGGCATTTTATTGGGGACGTTTGTATGCTAGTTTGACGTCGACTGTATATTCAAGTTAAGGCCCAGGTTATCAGTGGCGACCGCAGTACTTGGTACTACACACTGCCCCGGTAATCTCGCTAGCTCGGCGTGCTAAAAGACATTACGTCGCTGCCCGGGCCGGCCAATGATGCCGAGTTGGCAATACGGTTGAGTTGCAACCTGGTGATCTGAATCATCATCATTATGGTACGCTGCGCCGCAGGGTCTGCTAGTGACCTTCATAGCCTACTAATCAACAAGGCAGTGATTGTCACGTACTGTGCAACATATTTGACAAACCTTTTGACAGAGTGAACTCCTAGTCAGACCTCACAAATTATGCGACAGACGGGCCTGCCAGTGACGATACCTTCAAGTTTTCGGTGCGAATTTATTTGGATAGTAACCCGAGTGGCTTGATCAAATCAGTGGGCCTTGGACCTACTTATCCGATGGCCTGAAAAGGCCGCATCTCTGACCAAGTGCTCTCTGTCTTCCATTCATCCGCTCACAAGTTCTTCTCAATCGATGTCGGCGAGATCGAGCGCCATGTCCTCTCCGGAAGATGGCTTGCAGTCTATTTTGGGGTCTATCCAGTCAAGTAACCACTTGTGCCGTGCGTGTCTTTCACAATTCTGGTCAATGATGGTGATCCCAATTGCTTTCTGTAGTTTTAATAGTCACTGCTATCGTGCACGACTATGGTGAGCGCTTGAGCATTGCTCTTCTGTATGATATTTCGGTTTCGAGGAACATTACCATTCGTAGTCCTCAACTTCGCCAGAGAGGTGTCTTCTTTCCCATTATCTATTACCATTCGCTTCCTGACCTGCGATCAACGAAGATCGACTATGTTTGGGTCAGCGAACAATCCCATTCCCGGCGAATTACACATTGCCGACGCCACCACAGAACAGACCGTGGAGCTGGGCCTCGACGGCGTACGACCTTGTGCGTACAGATATCCGAGTGACTCACTATTTATGTTGACCAGCCCACTAGGTTCGTTATATCGGCATATATTGGGGGATGTGAGTCCATGGTTATCATGATATGCATTGCATAATATCGCTGTTGACGTTTCAAGTATCTCCGGACTGGGTATGCTCTGCCTCGGATATCAATATAAGTTGAACTGACACAGTACATCTGCAGCTGGTAGTACCTTCATTCCAGGACCTGCATCGGTCAGCTTCTTCCACTTTATGACACGCCCATCACTAAAGATCTTGTTCTGCTAGACGTACGTCTGTGAGTCGCATGAGTGGCACATACTGATAGTATTCAAATAGATGTAAGCACCCGGGTTTGTAGCCCCATGCAGTGTCTGGATTATATCCAAAAGGTAGTGTTATTTTTTTGATATGTGCTTGGGGGTTTCCAGTGTTCCTCGGGGCTGCCGACTGATAATACTCTCTTTTTCAATCTCGACCACAGCGGTAATGATCGCGCGCGTCTTTATGTGATGTGGAATCAATCCAGGATAGTCCTCGGCATCCTCACATTCATGTGCATATTGCAAGTGATTACTGTCCTGGTTTTTGCTGGGGTTTACGACCACCCCGGCACTACGTTCACAGGTATGACCCAACTCCTTACTGTAAATGCTGAGGGTATTTATGTTCCCCACTACTCCAGCAACTGTTTCCCGAGTTCTCAATCTTGAATTCTGCGATTACACGGACACCGTATCGATCAATACCGCCTTGTATTTCACAATGCCCAGATTCATTCTCAGTACTGCACTGCTTATTTTCGCTCACCAACACCTTGTTGCGGCTGGTCTATTTTTACAGAGCGACAAAGCATTGGCATACAAACCAGCTCGTGAAACGTTTGGTGCAAGATGGTATTTTTTATTTCGCGACGCAAGTTTCTCTTTCCCTTCGTCCACCACCCAGTTTCACCGAGTTCTTTACTGACTTTGACTCATAGGAATTTCATCTTCAACGTTATCGTGGTGTTAGAATTTGGGCCCCATCCTAGTGATTTTGCGATCAGTTTTCTACAGGCACTGAGTTTCATAATCCTCTGTCCATTCGTGCCCCGCTTCATCATCAGCTTGAGAGAACTGTACGACCGTGGCGGAGGGGCCGACACCGCATTCAGTACACCCGAGCCATCGTCTCTGAAATTTGGCGTACATGCGGGTGAAGCTATGTCTGGGATCACGCTTGCGGAGATCAGCTCAGGGGATGATATGGCGGCCAGAGGGGAATCGGACGGAGAGGCTGTTCGTTTTACGGTAATTGAGGAGTGCGCGCATCATGTCTAAATATTTTATTGGAAGACGGAATTCAGGACCTGGGTAGTCTTTTCTATTCAAGCTGAATAAATTGGAATGGGCGAGTCGTGAGGCCAGTTTGGAAAGTAGAGTTTATCATCACTAACGCCCGCTGGACCTTGAAGTTCGGTAAATTCGTCAATGGTGGCCCTTGCATCGCCAACCAAGCGCCAAGTCCCCGTTGATGTTCAACGTTCAATAGTATGTGGCGTCGTCTCCAGGCCCGATTACTCCTCGTTGTCGGCGACATTGACCCCCCTGCGTCGGATGCATCTTGGCAGTGGACAGACCCACTCATCGGAGATTGGCGGCATAATCGTCCCGATACACCGGATTTGTGGTTGCCCAGGAAAGTCGAAGGGGCAACTAACACGACTGCCAATCTCCGTTAGCCTGAGCCTGCTAATCGAAAGTCAAAAGTACATACACGGCGTACTCGGGCTCTTGATCACATGTAGGGCTGTATCCAGTGTACTTTATTGTAGTTTCGCAGCATCGAAATAGGCAGTCTTCAAGGGGATCGTGTCGTCACAAGTGTGAGTTGCTAGCACTCTTCCTCGAAGTGATTCGCACAGAAGATACTTGAATGCCTAGGATCGGTAGAAAACTATTCAGAACTCGTTTGGGGCGCGCTGTGAGGTATATGGTAGAGTACTCTGGAATTATTGCTGTGGCCTACGCCCAAACTTGACAAGGCAAGACAACTTGGAAATGTCAGACTCGGCCCACACTGTACATTTGCATGCATCACGGGAATCAAGCTTTCGATATAGATATTCTGAGTTGGCGCAATAATTATCAGGTCCGATCAGACCTTATAAGCTCACATAATGTCCGCAAGCACTTTCAAACCTCGTAATACTCTTATAAGACCTTTGTAGGTCAGTGTCATAATGATGAATATTCCACAGCCCCCATTATCCTACAATATGATTATAGGATGGTACCATTATAACACTAGTTTGTAATACCCATGTATACTCCAAGAACCCCAAATCCTGTACATGTTGTGAAGGTTAGTAGTATTGTCTTTAATTTCTTGAAATATAATTCTTGGCTATTACAGTCAGACTGACATATCCACCAGACAACAATATTACTTTGTAAAACCTATCTCTACATGCCAATGATACCAATCCTTACATATCCTGGTAACAACAATAACAATGTCTCTCTTGGACACAAAAAATGCACCAACACATCCATTACACTGTCATCACTAGTGATGTCACAGCCTGGCCCAGCTCGAAAGCCCAAGCTTCGGCCAAGGCCATGGCTTGACATACAAAAAGACGTTGTACATTACAGATATTACAGTACATCAAGTGTATTATCCCATCCTGGTCTGGGGGGCGTCATCTCGTCGTCGTCGTCGACATGATGGTGGTGGTGGTGACCGCGTGGTGACCGCTGCCACTGCCGCGTCGTCCTCGCCAGCAACAGGGTAGAGGCGTCGTCGTCGTTGTGCGGTGGCACATACTCACGTTGCCCCTGTGGCCGTCGTCGTCGTCGTCTGGCGCTCAACGAGCGACGGGGTGGTGACGGTGAGGTAGTTAGCCGTGTTGGCATCGTCGTTGTTGTGGTGGCACGCAGTTGCGTCGCCCTGGCGCTCATCCTCGTCATCATCTGGTGCTCAATGGGTGCGATTGTCTGGTGGTAGGTAAGGTCAGCGAGGGTGTGCCGTCGTGTTCGTTGGAACACGGTAGTGCGGATGGTACCTTCGAGGCGCTCGATTTCTCACGGCGCCGGGTTCCAGTAGCGGTCGAGTCATTCCTGTGGGTTAAGACGATGGTACTACGGGACGGATCATGATATCCATAAAAGAATACATACCGTGGGACGGCGCTCTGCGGATTAGTCATGTCAGCCGATAAAAATGCGTTAAGCGAACGGATCTTCTTTTTCTTCTACCACCATCTGACTCGTCTTCTGGAGCGACGGTCCCAATGCTCGAGAGTGCGACCACTTGTCTTCTGCCCCCTCCCTTGTTCGAAGGACTGTTACCACTGGCTTTCATTGCGACCTTTCGTGGCTACTCAGCTCTTGTATATGGACAACCGCTTACCACTGGAGGCTCCCACAAACGTCGTTATTCTCTTTGTTCCAACGGACCTACTCATGGCGTTCGAGCGAGCGCGACCACTCATCTTTCACTTCCACTGGGTTCGTTCAGGTGCGATTGTCCACCTTCCATGCTGTCGAGCTGGGCGATACCAACTGCGACGGCGCACCTCACGCGATGACGAGCGACACGATAGCGAGTCACCACCACCGCCATACGACAACGAGGCAGGCGAGGGCTATGCAAAGGCGCGCGCCACTCAATGATGAGGGACACGTCAGCGCACGGCGCGTACAACACTCATGACAACGAAGGGGGCAATGGCGTCGCGACGGCGTTCCCATCACCACCACCTTAACGACGATGGCATGGCCCAATGGCACGCGCACCCCCACGACCACGAGCGGCAGCGGACATAACAACGTGCGTATCACCGACGCGACGACGAAGAGGGGAGGCGGCCTATCCACTACCACCATACGACAACGGCACAACGGCCTCCCACCACAGCTGTCACGCGATGAGACGGGCGAAGGTCGCGCAACGGCGCGCCACCACCGTGCCACGACGACGAGAACTGCGAGGGCAAGGGCAACGGGTGCGCGCATGTGATCACCGTGGCGTTGACGACAATCAATGGCGCACCACCGCTATGCAACGACGTCGATGAGGGACGACGGCGGCTGGCATACCCGGGGCCACCCTCCCGCCTTCCTCGCTTTCCCAATCGGTTCCGTTCAAGCTCCATCTGGTAGGTTGGCTTACAATGATATAGGGTGTGGTCCTGAGGTATGGGCGTCGGGGGTTGATGCCTGGGTGGTTACCTATACTCTTGTATGCACAATGTATATATACACAGTACTAGTAATATAATTGTCGTTTTTTCTATCTGTATTATGGGTGATGTCCAGCAACAGCAAACAATGGTCTAGTGGCAAAGCACTAGCACTATGAAACATCTTCTCAGTTGGTCCCATCCTTATACTTATTATCCATTGGACCTACCAATATAAGGGTTTTTACATGCTCGCGATGTATGTAATTCTCAGAGACGCTGCCCAAATATAGCAGGAGGACACAGCTTTCTCATTTTCGTCAGAATGTCGCTTATGTGCCAGACAACCTACCAATTTAAAAGCCTACATATTGTCGTAATATGTGTAGGTCTTAGAGGTGCCGCGCAATCATAGCGGCAGGATGCCGATTTCTCATTCTTACCGGACCGTTACCTAGTTTCCAGATAGCCTACCAATGTAATACATTATACATATTTTTGTTCTGAGACAGTTTACAAGGTATTATAAGGGTCTTATAGGAAAATTGGGAAACTCCTGATGCAGTAGTTTATGCCAAATCATTCCTCCTCGTCTCACGGTCTCCACGACACAAACACTTCGTCGGTTCGAAATCTTACCAGTGTCTATTTAGTGACATTCAAAGGAAAGACAGACAAATGAATACCTCTGTGTGCAAGTGCTTTCAGAAAGAGGTGTCCGATCTCCCATCCGATAGCTCAAAAGGCCAGCTTGAGCGATCATAATACCGTTGTCAATGCAAAAACTAGTGCAAGCATTATAATTCGTCAGGAAATCCAAGTTGGATCTTACCGCTCGTCCGTCGCAAAGACCTGAGCACCGCGCTCTTTTGCCATGATTCGCATCATTTGTTGGAGTCGCTCATTGCCTTTGGAATCCGTGAGACACGACTTACGGGAGAAAGAACCATGCAACAGACTTACATCCTACACCACCCACAATCAAGACTTCGCTACTTGTAACGTGGGCCATTGCTCGCTCAGTGATTTCTACCAGCATAGCAAACACAGTTTCTTGGAGAGAGAAGCATAAATCAGCAGGCGTTATAGCATCTTCCTCTGATCCGCCGATCGTCCCAGAAGGGCGGAAACGCTTGTCTGCAGTGTACGCTTCGATCGAGGTCAATACGCCTGAAAGACTGACATCCATTCCTTTGGTCGTGTAGGGAAGAGGAACAAGTCGCTTTCCCCTTGGTAAATAAGATTAAGGAATCGGACGATGTTAAAAAGGAACATACTTCTTCGCTTCCTGCTCAATATTGTAGCCAGGACTCGGATCGTTGCTGAGATTGATGATTCTCGCAAACCGGTCTAGGCAATTACCCACCGCGATATCCAGTGTTTCGCCGAAGATCCTGTAACGTTGCTGAGAATATGCTATCACCTGAGTATTTCCACCAGAGACATAAAGCACGACGGGATCCTGAGCTCGGGTGATCGCACGACCCATTTCGATGTCTAGACGGATGTTTGAACGTGTGCTCTTGCTCTGGCAGGGGATAAGAGCTCACGTCCGATACAGTGATTGACTGCTATGAGTGGCTTATCGAAGAGGAGGGAGAGTGTTCTAGCAACCAGTGCAACGGACTGTAGAGGGGCACCCATACCAGGGCCTCGAAACCGTGTCAACAGAGGTGACCAAGGTAGGGATCATGGTACGACATACCTTTGGTGTAACAAATACAGTCCAGGTTCTCCATCTTAATTTTGGCCTTTTCGATCGCACTCTTGACCACATCGAGGGCCCATTCGCGATGATGCTGCGCGGTGTCTCGAGGGAGGAATCCTTCGCCTGGCGGTGTAATGTATGTGTGTCGCACGTTAGCGAGCACCTTGGTGGAACCATCTATTCTGTGGGAGATGATCCCTGCGCCGAGCTTGTTTGCTGAGCCCTCGAGGCCAAGCGCTAGACATGGCCTATCTGCTCTGGGTCAGGAGCGGGTGGAATAAATCTAACATGATGATCCCAACCAGGATCTTTGAGTGGGTTCAAGCGTCTGAATCCCATGACTTGAAGGTCGCAGTTGTACGTTACGTACTGTTCGCTGCTCTCTCCTTTGATAGGTCTCGTTCCCAAAGTCAATACCACATGTAATATAATTGCGTAGGCTAGAGCCAGAAAGCCTAATGAGTGATCTATGGTAAAGTAGCGAACCGACAAGGCAAATCATGCTATCCACCGCTAGTCCAGCGAATGAACATAAACGAAAGCAGTAACATCACTTTTAGAGCATAAAAGTCAGGGGGTTTTCAAGATAGCTCTTAAATGCCGATAGCCATCGTGCTCCTACTGCGCCATCAACAGTCCGATGGTCAGAGCTGAGAGTGACTTTCATCATATTGACTGTCTTGAAGCCACGCTCTTCCTCGGGTGCAGGTACGAGTACGGGTTTGGTGGTACCGACAGCGAGAATGCAGGATTGGGGAGGGTTGATTATAGCGGTAAAGTGATCGATGTCGAACATGCCAAGATTTGACACAGTGAAAGTCCCGCCCTACAGGTCAATGAGGAAACATGTAGACAAAATCAACGAGATGCGAACCTGATACTCATGGGGTGCGAGCTTGCCATCGCGTGCCTTCGTTGCAAGTGTTTTCGCTTCTGCAGAGATAGTTGCCAAACCCTTGGAACCGACGTCCTTGACGATAGGCGTGATCAACCCCGTGGGTGTTGCAACAGCGACCGAGATATCTGCATTTCTGTACCTACGAGGGATTGAATCGGACGATATGATGCGAGAGACCGACACATACTGCCTGATGACGTCACCCAACCATGCAGAGTTGGCCTCGGGAACGTCCTTGAGCGCACAAGCAACAGCTTTCAGAATAAAGTCGTTCATGCTAAGTTTCGCGGCCTTGTCCTTTTCGCCCAATGTCTTGTTGAACAACTGGCGGAGTTTTAGTACCTTGTCCATGCTAATCTCGACCGTCAAATAGTAATGAGGGAGTTCTTGTTTGGATTGGGTAAGACGGGTACCAATGACCTTGCGCATGTTGGAGACTGGTATGTCTATGTAGCTTGAGGCAGCATGGGTAACGTCGGACAGAGCAGGGGAGGTGGGTGACGTGTGGGTCTGGTACCGTTCGACGTCGTCGCGGATGATGCGGCCATCGGGGCCAGAGCCCTTGATTTTTGCCAGTGGGATACCCTTCTCGAGTGCGATCTTCTTGGCAATTGGAGACGCGAATATTCGGTCCCCCTTTGGAATGTCGGGCTTGGCCTCCTGGGGCTGAGGCACTGAAGCTGGAGGCGGCGGGGACTGGGGAGAAGATGCGGGCTCGGAAGGTTGCTGCTGGGACGAGACGGAAGGAGAAGCAGCAGCAGCAGCCTCAGCGGCCATCTGGGCGGCAGCCGAGAGATCGTCGCCCTCTTCTGCCAAGATGGCTATTGTGGTGCCCACCGCAATGTTCTTGGCGCCGCTTTGTGCCTGAGGAGAAAGTAAATGACTTTGAAAGGGAGAAAGAAAAAAAGTCGGGACACGAACGATGATTTTGGCGAGGATGCCATCGTCCTGAGCCTCTACGTCAATGGAAGCCTTGTCGGTCTCCTGTGAAGGGGTGAGAAAAGACGCGCGCGGGGAGGTCGGGTAACGCGCACGATTTCGAGAAGGACATCACCGACAGAAAATGACTCGCCCTCGCCCTTTTTCCAAGAAGCGATACCACCCTCAGTCATGGTGGGGCTCATGGCAGGCATTGAGAATCTGGAGAGGGCATGTCTCCTGGCAGAAGTGTGCAGGCCTGTAGAAAAAAGGATGAGGGCAGCGAGGGGACGGGGCGGGGGATACGCACGGCGTGCTGCGAGGCGGGCGAGGGCGGTCATCGTCATTGTCGACGAGGAAAAACAAGCCGCTTTAAATTTCCGTACCCGTCCGACATGGTTATTTATGTATTATTAGCTAATATTATTAGCAAATTATTTATGACGTTCCTCCTCCCAGGCCAGCCAGTGCCCGTGCGTGCAGCGGCGACGCCAACCGCCATCGGGCCTGGCGTATACACCAAGGACGGCCAACTGCGCGCCAGTCTCGCTGGCGCCCTCTCCGACGACCCCGCTCAACCGCCCGCCATCCACCGCCAGCGACCACACCCGCCTGCACCCAACTCGCTCATCCTCGGCACCGTCACGCGTCTCTCACCGCTCCAGGCTGCCGTTGCCATATCCGTCGTCGACGGCGTCCCCCTCCCACCTGGCGAAGAATTTGTGGGGGTGATCCGCACACAGGACGTCAGGGCGACAGAAAAGGACAAGGTCAGGATCGCGGACTGCTTCCGAGGCGGTGATGTGGTCAAGGGTCTCGTCGTCCGTCGCATCCGCTCACACCGCGCGCGTCTTCTAACCACATGCAGATTTCCCTCGGAGACGCGCGCAGTTACTACATCACTACCGCCCGCAACGACCTCGGTGTCGTCTTTGCCACGAGCGAGGCCGGTAGGTGTGATCCCCCTCCCCGCCCCGTGCTGCTCACGCCCCCTACAGGTGCCACGATGGAGCCGGTGTCGTGGCAGGAGATGCGTTGTCCGAGGACGGGACGGATAGAAAGGCGTAAATGCGCCAAACCTGATCCTAGTATTACATAATTACGCTGTTTTTGCGACGCACCACTTTGCTCGTTGCCTGTACTGTACGCTGTACTTTTTGGGGGTCTATGACCGCAGTCCTCTCCGGCGTAGATGGAAACTTGCCTCGACGACGCCAAGTAGGTCGCCTTTCGATTGCCACTCACCGTCCTTGAACCCCCCCGCATCAGCTACTCGCCCTCGACAGACTGGAAAGCGAAATACTATGAGGTGGCAGACATGCTCGCCGAGACTCGCGCTGAGCTCGACGAATTCCACACCTCCAGCAAGGAGCTCGAGGAGGAGCTCATCAAGGAAATCGAACGCACGGAGAAGGCACAGCAGGACCTCAAGGTCAAGGTCTCTCGCTTCGAGTCGGAGAGGGACGAATGGAAGGTTCGTCACCCCTACCCTCTCCCACAACCCGACCTCAATCCTCTGCTCCAGTCCAAGTTCATGTCCCTTCAGACCACCCACAACACAACATCAACCTCATTGCAGCGTGAGCTGGACACCGCAAGGCAAGAGTCCCAGAAACTCAAAGTTCAACTTCGTGAACTCGAAATGGGAAACGACGACCTTGAGCGAAATGAACGTGCAGTCACCTCCACTTTGGCTGACGTCGAAGCCAAGTATTCGCGCGTGCTCGAAGAGAAAATTCTTCTCGAGCACGAACTCCTCGACAAGGCCAGTATGGAAGAGGAGTGCCAACGCTTAAAAGACGAACTACGAGGTGCGCCCAATGAGCCCGCATTCCTTTCGTTCTGACAGCCAGTCAAAGATGCCGGAGTAGAAATGTCCATCCTCAAGGATCAGCTATCCGCTGCTCGTTCCAACCCACCAGGCAGTCATTCAGACTTATCTGCTCTTTCAGCACACTCATCCTCCTTCCCTCTCTCGTCCCCTCCGTCAACCGAGGAAAGTCTGCTAAACACACCTCCGCCACCCGACTTCAATTTGTCCGACCTTCCAACCGACAAGTCATCGGATTCCACGCCTTCTCGTCCTGTATCAACTTCTTTCACTTTGACATCTGGACACTCTACCCTTCTCCAACGAGCCGGCTTCCAGCCAGGCAAATTCTCCGTTTCAACTTCTACGCCTCCTGTCACTCGCTCCAGCACCTTGCCCACGTTCTCAGCGTCACGTAACCTAACCCCACGAACCCCCATACCTCGCCCTAATTTTGCTATATCTACTTCGAATATGGCAACGTCTGCCATCCCCATCACGGCATCGAAAAGCAGGGGGGTCCAAATGGTATCCGAGATGCGTGCACGTGTGAGGAATCTAGAACAGAAAATCCACACTCGTGTTCCACGACTACGCATGGGCAGCAATGCAGGCAGGCAAGGTGCACATACTTTGGCACCGTCCACAACCTCGCCACCTTCGAACAACACGACTGTGCCGGTGGTGTCCAGGACTAGTGGTCAACGAGCAGTCACGTCTGCTGCGCCCCACCTCCAACGACACAGCACGGATGCCTCGCCCCCGAAAAGTGGTACGACAACCCCTGACCCCAATGTGTCAGGGTGGGTCCTGATCATGGATGACACTCCTTCTCCTGTAAAAAACACAGAGAAAGAACGCAGGCGCGTGTCTAGTCCCTCTGCTCCAAGTTCCTTCCGTAGCGGAATTCCTACATCGGCATCCTCCCCTACCTTTTCCAGACCCAATCCTCTCCTTCAAAGCTCGGTGAACAACCGCAGACCGCAATCCCGCCTTTCCGGAGAAAGCCAAAGTACTACAGCCACCATTAGTACTATCCCCACGCCATCCTCTCGCCCCACCACACCCACGTTCCTACCAGTGCCCACCTCTAGTCTCTACTCCAACGGAAGCGCCTCCGGGATTGGCTTGAAGCGTTCGATTGCTCCGGGTTCGCGCCAGCCAAAACGTGGTTCGCTCGGATCCAGTAATACTGGTTCACCAGCATCGTCCGAAAACGAGTCGCGCGCTCGTGACCGCCCTGTGTCGTACAATAGCAAGATGGACCGCCAAATCCCAAAGGCTCTCCCTCATTTCTCACGTCCGGACGCAAATGCAACGGTTCGTACCTCTTCAAGAATACCTGCGTCCCCGGTGTCTACGTCGGTCTTGACGCAGAGCAGAATAGGGAGGCCAGCAGGTATTGCAAGTGGACGGCGAAGCGTTGGTCTGGATCCTCCCTGTGAGGATGGCGGTGGGTTTTTGGAACCCAGAGCCAACAAGAATAGGGGGCGGTCTGGGAGTACGACATTGAGCCTCGGACGCTGATACACAAGCATGCAAGCCATGGCTCAATTCTATCTCGAGGGTGAGTTCCCCTCTGCTCCCACTGCTCCCGCGAACAGCATAGCCGCGTTTCGATTGATACCTTTTCTTCATCTTTGCATTTGGTCTCGAGGACCGATTTCAAAGCGATCTTTTTGGCGCATCGGATAGTCACGCCTCTGATTTCCAAGTGCCTCGTTATGCCTTCTACGACTGTTTATGACCAATGTTAGCATTTTCGATAATGGTAGAGGGGATTGATCCTTGTCTGACACTGTCAGTTTCTGTGTTCGCTTGCTTTCCTCTTGTTTCCTGCGAGACTATGGTAGTTCGAACGTTGTTCCTATATTCTGCAGTAGTTGAGTTATTGTGTAACATAATTGCTATGTGTTGTGGCTCCGTCTCTGGTGCGGAATGTCCAGAGCCACCATCATGTCAAGCCCGGAATCTGCAAACAAGTCTTTGAACCGACAAGAAATCCTCGACGAAGACGAATACACGGCCGCCCTCTCTCACATCATCGCTCGCGATTTCTTTCCCTCTCTGGTCCACACCGATGCCACCAACGCTCTCCGCACAGACGACCCAAGTCTCATACACGCCTCTGAAGAGCTCCACTCGACACCCGCGCGAAGAGGCTGGCAAACACCTTTCGAGACCCCTCATGGAACGGGACCCTCGGACACACCATTCCACACGCCTCGGGAGGCTAGAGAGCCAGCAGCAAAACGACTACGGTACGACACAAACATGAACCTCGACTCTTTTCAGGCGAAATATACCTCAGAGGACAATGCGAGCTTTACACAGATCATGCACGACGAAAACCGACAGCGGCGAGAGAAATGGGGTTGGGCATGGGAGGCACAGAAGAGGGTAGAGGAGCAAAGGGACAAGATGTTGGAAAGGAGGGAGAGAATGTTGATAGAACAGCCTTCTGGGGCGGGTGTGCGCGAGCGATTCGTGATCGAGGCATCGACGGTTGCTGGGCTGGTCACCGCGGGCGGTGAATCTGCAACACTCCACAGCACGGCTTCGCGCGGCGAAATCGACTCAAAGGGAAAGGAGCTCATCGTCGCACCGGAACAAGTGGTCGACGTGATGGCCCCGAAGCGGGACACCAGGCCCGCTGGCGTAGATGCTTGGAAATTTAAGGCTAGTGCTTTGCAAATCCTGCCTTTGTTCGCCCTCACATTTTCTCTCATAGACCCGAAATTCTCTCATGTTCCCTCCTGATGCTGACGTATCACCCTACGATCCATCGTCATCCGTCGTCTCCGTCAAAGCTGACGCGGTGCCAGGAGTGGTCAAACATGGAAACACACGTCTACCCGAACAAGACACTGCAGACAAATCAGAGAGACTGCCTGTCCCTCCAAGTCCGACTCAGAGTCGAATAGGTGCTGCCATCGAGGGGACGCCATGTGGGTCATTCATACAACACTCCTATCCTCCGACTTAGTCGTCATAGATCGCCCCAAGTCGCCAACCGGCTTTTCACTCGTCCCCAACGTGCCCTCGCCAACTGCAGACCAGATGGGTTCAAAGGCAGTCAAGCAACTCATGACGTGGGGTACCTTGAATGCCACACCTCGAATTATTTCCCAGTCCGACGATGTATCGGAAGAAAAACCGCCATCAAATGGGTTCCAAATCACGGCACCGTCGACCCGCGAAGCATTATCGCACAGGCTCTCGGCGAGCGCTGCAAAAAGCCTTCGCACGAAAGCTAGTCTGCTCAATGGAACAACCCCATTGCTTGGACGTACCCCGACTCGCACGCCCGCCAGAGGCTCGATGGCACCCCCAAGTTGGACTCCGAGAAGAGTAGATGCACCAGGCAACCTTACACCTGCTGCGAAGCGACTTCTGGATAGAACGACATTGGGCACGGCTGCATCACGTCGGGCCGACGCCATGGGTAGGGTATCCGGGTGGGGGGGCAACGAAAGTTCCAAGGAGAAGGACCTGAATCGTATGCGATGGACACCGACACCGGTCACACGCAAAGGGTGACGCGAGTCTTCCGACATTTATATACGCAGGGCTACATTGCTGGAGTGTCGACACGGATACAGTGCAGAGTTGCAAACTAAACGGTAGAGATTTTCCGACGTTTTGCTTCTGAAGGTGCATTATCGCCCTCCTTGGCGGCAGAGGCTGACCTTGACGATGGTGTCAGTGAAGGTTCACCTGCTCCTTTGGGCTTCTTCCTGACTATGACGCCCTTGAGAGCTTTCTTGACAGAGACATCCTTCTTGGGAGCGGGTATAGTCAGTTTGGCCTGGTCGTCATTGCTGGGTTTAGATGGGGCGGATGACTTTGAGACCGCTGGGGGTGGATTGTTGATGGCATTCTCCCTTGCTGCCACAGCTCTACGGGGAAAGTCAATGTGAAGTCAGGACTTGCAATCCAATCTGTACTTTCTGAAATCGGAGAGTTCTTCGCCATCTTGAAGTCTGCGCAATCGTTCTTCCTCGGCCTGTTTTTCACGTATTGAGTCGAGAAACATGATCTCGTCTTCTTCCAGAGCCCGGAACTGGTTGGCTGGATGAGGGCGTCAGGAGAGGACGGACCAGACGGTGGCCGCGAGATTACCTAGCTTTGTCTTTTCTTCCCATTCCTCTTGCTTTGCTGCCTGTAATGTGCCAATGAGCCGGCACTGTGTGTGTGGGCGGAGGATCTTACCCTGTTCGCAGCCAGTTTCTAGTGGCCGAGGTCGGCACGACGGTGGACGAGCGATGCGAGAATGGGCTCACCTCAGCCAAGCTTCGGCCGTCAAAGGCGTCTTCTGTTGGCTGCGGGGGAGGTTCCTGTCCTAGTCTGAACGAAGTCACGTCGAGCTTGAGCTTTTGTGATGGATCCCTGGACGAACCTTGCGTATGCGGCCTTCCATTGTTCTTCTCGTCGGGAGCGGGCAGCCTCGACGTCGGTCTGAGACACGAATCTGGACGCGACGCCGGTGACAGCGACGGTCGGAACGCCTTCGTCCATTATTGTGGTCGGAAAACAAAACAGACGCCCGCCCGGACCCACATGCCAACCTCCTCGACCATCGCCAAACCGCCGTCCCTCCCCTCCTTGACCTCCTCGAACAACGCCTTCACAGCCCCGTCCAATTCCAGAGCTGTCGTCACAGCGCCCCGTGCGTGCACCAACGTCGTCACCCTGAACGTCGTACTCATTCCTACTCAGCCTGGGCCCAGGACGAACCACCGTCCCCAACCGACCAGTCCGATGACATCGACAGGCTTGGCCACAGAAGCGTCGTCACCACCCGGCCATCGGACTTGGCATCTAGTTCCAGGTCTTCCTTCGAGGCTCTCACTCGCGAGGGCGGCAATCGCTCACGGTGGTGGACCTTTGTGCGCCCCCGCGACGCATCCGTGAAGCACGATTGGCATGGCCTCGATCACGACCAGTCGCCGCCCACGGACGATCGACAATCGCAGCATCTCGTCAGTCTGCGTGGCAGACAATCCGATGAATCACCGCTTCCCGTCCCTTCCCCAGCTCCGTTCGGACCCCCAAGGAGCAAAGTACTTGGTCGGGACTCCCCTCGCAGAGGCAGAATTGAGCTGCAAGACGAGAACCGCGGCCACTATGCCCACATGGGCGACAGGCACGACATCGAGTCCGGTGAAAAGTCCTCTCTCGCTCGATCAAGAAGGAATCGCTTCAGGGTCTTCATTCTGTCAAACATATACGTGCCTCTGGTACGCCCCAGGTCTTGTCTTTTCTTCTGCTCAGACCTTGACGCGACACCCGCGTAGCTGTTCAGATTCGTGAACATCACGTTCACCACCTCTGCGTTGGCCGTAGCCATTCGTATCAGACAGTGGGAAACGGATTATAATATGATGGGAGCGGTTGGAAGCTCGCCGTGAGTAATCCCAACGTCCGAAACCTCGTGTCTTCGGCCCATTCACACTCGACCATCTCGTAGGACGCTCGTGATCATATTCGCGCCGCTCACGCTTGTTCATGTCATGGTTGCCATCTATGTAAGACACGTTCCCGGACACGCCTTTGATGCCTTTTCTTACTCCCTTCTAGGTAGAGTATTTCAGCCGACCTCTGGGACTGTGGCGTACTTCCGGGAAGCTTGCCCATACTCTGCTGGAAGTATGCTTCATTTGTGCCTGGTCTGCGGCCTTGTCGCTCTGCTTTGACAACTACTTTACCTCTCCCATACCATGCGCTCCGGCGAGCAGCATCGCTTGGTACAGCCAATTGCCTCGACCACCGCTGAATTTGCCAGACGTGGGACAGATCGGAGATGCCATCTGCGATAGTCAGCTTGCGTTGACTTCTCTCGTCATGGTTGGCCTCATCATGTACTGCACCAGCCTCATCATCAGCCTGTTCAGGATCTTTGAAAAGGTCAAGTATCATGCTGGTACTAGAAGGCGTGCATGAGGTTGTGCAGTCGATGTTCTTTCGACGATGGTCCTCTTATCGTACCTGCATCCGTCATAATTCTACTAGCACAACGATACTCGTATGTCACGTTTATGTAGCCCTATGGACCGTCCTTTCGCACGATGGCGAGTGGCAGTCATACAACGTCCACCAGATGAACACTCCGCCCGAACAAGATGAAGAGTGTAGCTCAATGTCGCGACCTCCGGGGCTGACAACCAGCGACTATGCAATCGGCATATGTCTTCTCCTCGTCGTCGTCTTACTGTGGACTTTATCCAATTTCGTGACTCAGGTAGACACCTCAGAATGTCTGGCTCAGCGGGCACCACTAACAAATCTCCAGTACATGTTTACCGGTGGCTATCAGAAGCCTTTCATGTGCGCCCTATTTTTCTCCAGACTGCTGGCTGATGGTGATGGATCGACAGGATAACATACTTGAGCACTGCTTCCTTCACTGTGTATCTCTTGCCCTCTTATTTGCGCAAGTCGCTTCGAGGCACTTCGTCTCCGCGGGGAAATATCCGGCGAGTACATGGAAACATCCGACGTTTGGCACGATTTGACGGGAGCTCAGATACCAGTCTCTGGCTCAAGCTCATTCCAGTGAACATGACCGCCTGGTGTGTACCTTGCTCGTGATCTACCCTTTGATATTCTACTGACTGTCCAGTCGTTGGGCGAGGCCGACGATCGCCTCACGCCAAAGGAGACAGCAAATCTTGCCGCCTATTTCTGTTTCCTCTGGTTCGCTGCTAACTGGGCACTGAACGTCTCACTTGCATACACGAGTGTGGCAAGCGCGACAGTTTTATCCAGCATGAGCGGTAAGAGTCTCACTATCCTATTCAGCCGGGATCTTACGGTCGTGCAGGCATATTTACCTTGGCAGTTGGCCGCATATTTCGCGTGGAGACATTGACCCTGATAAAGATTGGTGCAGTTTTGACAAGGTACTCTGGCCCTGGTATTCAGGTCTGATGTCAAACTCACTCGAAGTAGCTTTGGCGGCGTTGTGCTAGTTTCACTTTCCGATTCATCATCTAGTCTAGTGCCTAAGCCTACTGCCGATAGTCGGTCCATCAACTTTATCGCAGTTTTGGGAGATATTCTCGCCTTGCTTTCCGCCCTATTCTATGCTACGTACATGATATTCTTGAAGGTGCAAATCAAGGAGGAGTCACGGGTGGATATGCAGCTTTTCTTTGGTTATGTGGGTCTCTTCAATATTTCACTGTGCTGGCCAGTCGCCCTTCTTTTACACTGGCTTGGAGTGGAATCTTTGGAGCTTCCCGGTACTAGGGAAGCTGTCGTGGCCATTGTTGTCAATGTGAGTGGTTCAATAGCATGCTTTCTGTTTTGCGATCGCTGATCCCGGTCGATAGATGCTGATAACGCTGTCGAGTGACTACATATATGTAATCGCGATGCTCAAGACCACTCCACTTGTCGTTACCGTTGGTCTCAGCCTCACTATACCCTTGGCAGTGGTTGGCGACTATTTCCTTGGCAAGCCCGCCACTTTCCAAGTATTGGTAGGTGCCGTGCTTGTCACGGGTGCATTCGTCGTCGTCGGGGTCGAGAATTCGAAACCTAGAGAGGATGGTAGCCTGCTTGCGGACTCTGGCTAGATGAATCGCGGACACATTCGTACTAGTTCTGTCCTTTTGCGACCATACACGCAACGATTTTCATACGTGATCTTATCTCATAAACAACATGCACGCTAGAAGTTTGTAATCAGAATTCAACATGGTACATCATGCCTCTACGAAACTGACTGCATGCTCATTTGTCCTAGCCTAGGGAACGCAGGGCCCGTATCGGAGCCCATCAACCCTCTGCAAAGCTGTACAGGCGTCGCTTTGCAGTCCAGGAAACTGCAGTGGAAGCCGTGGAAATCGGTGCTGCGGACGATGTCGAGGTATCGGTGAGTAAATCCTCCGCACATACGTGCTGACACCAATATGCATAGGGAAACGATGTTCTCGAGTCTCTGAATACTACCCCAGCTGTCGTGAGCAAGAGAGTGAAGCAGCAACTCAAGCACGAGGCGTTCGTTGGCCGTACGTACGGCTTGACAGCGGACTTGACAACCATAACTTCCCAGACCTGGTTTCAGGAATCGAGTCATCTAGTACCCCTTATTCAAAGGCACAAAAGCGTCGTTTCAATCGGAAGCAACGAGAACAGCTAGGCGGTGGGTTTGGCTCCATCAAAGCAGCAATATCTGTGTTGGAAGGTGAAGAGATGCCTCGACCAGGGGAGACACAGTCGAATGCTGTTACTTCACCACCGGCGAGGACTGCACTTGTAGGAGTGGGTAAAGGTGTCCCTCTAACCAAGGCACAGAGGAAACATGTTTTGTGCGTCTTCCATGGCAGCGATGTGTCATACCCCGACCCGCATTCAATTCGTTTAGAGAGATGGAAAGGCTCCGGCATCCGCTCATCTTAACAAACCCTCAATATACTGCCAACCCCTTCCAGACCATCCGTACTCATGTGCAGAACACGCTGGAGAAGCGCGTAGCACCATCGACTGATCTTGTAGCTGTGCATACGCGGGGACAATCGGGGACATGTTGAGATGTTACATGGCACAACGACCGGTGTCATATGGGTATCATACTGAAATCCACATCTGTACAGCACGGGGTAAAGAATGACTATTATGCATCTGGATCGTCCCCAGCCCCGCTCGTCCCAGCGCTCCAAACAGTACTACCGCTTCCATCAGCACTTCTCTTGCTCCTTTTACTCCTCCATTCCTCTCCTGAGCCTGTTTTTGGAGCGAATTCCGTGAAGCCACCCGTACCCCCTTTGGCGATTCCATCGCTAATACTGCGCTCGTGTGCGTCCAATGCGGCGATGGTATTTTCAGCTTCCGCTTGTTCTAAAGCTTGCTGTGTAAGTTCTGCTGTGCCATTTCCAGATATTCCAAGTCCGTAGCCAGTCCGGTTTTGCGCGGAACTTTCAGAGTTCGCCGAAAAAGTTTCACTGTGTCCTGTGCCGGTCGAATGTGATCTGAAGATAGAAAAGCGGTGTCCGGGCAGGGTGGTAGGAGAGGAAAAACTTTTTTGTAATGGCACAGCAGCGGGTGAACCAATGGAACTGGCGGGTGAATGAGCAGGCATGTCGATGCCCATAAGTTTCATGGTCGCATGGAGGCGCTCTCGTTCTCGCCTATCTTCTTCATCTTCGAACGTTTCCAATTTGCGGGCACCAGTGACGGATGTGGCGCCAGGTTTCAGTGTCAGAGGACGCAGGCTGTCAGGCTTCTTCTCACTTCCGCCGAACATGCCAAAGCTTTTCCAGTCGAAAGACATGGAACGACGCTGTGTCTTGGTGTTCGCTGTGTCGGAAGGATCTAAAGGTGGGGTAGTCGCAGGCTGTTCTGCGGGTGCAGTAGCAATAGGATTGGAAAGCACACGTCCAAAGATCGCAGATCGAGGTCGTTGCTTGGTAGGCAGGGGCTCTGCTCCGGAGTCTTGGGTCGCAGAGGTTTCTTTCGGCTGCTTCTCGTAATCAACGGCAAGGACGTGCTCGAAGCCTTCCTCTGCAATGATCCGGTCGATGATCTTCGAGGCATACAGAGACAATGCCTTATTTGCATCCCTCAGGGATTTGACTTCTATGCGCAGCGCTTCTATGTCGTTTGCGGATGAAAGCTGGCCATGGGATTCCGAGGTGGAGATCTTCCTCGCGTCTGTGGAACTCTTTTTCCTTCGGGTCTTGGCATTGAAGACGGAGCGATCGTCGATTGGTTCTCCCAAAAGGTTGTCTTTGTTCTCTGCACGACCTAATTCCGCTGCAAGGTCGAGACCAGGTCCAGTGATGGGAAGGTCTGCCAGGGATTCGCCTCTGGGGGGGCGAGAAGGCGAATGTGTCGCAGATCCAGTTCGGCGGGCATGCCGTGCCTGGGAGCGACGGAGCGAGTCGGGATGATGATGGTCGGGCGAGAGATTGATGGCATCCTCTGCTGCCTCTTCCTCCACTCTATCTAGGGTGCTTTTGGCGGTGCCTCTCAAGGAGCCCACGTCGTTTTCGTCGGTCATATCGTCCTCGTCGTCCTCCAAGCCGGATGCCGAACTGGGTGGACCGCCTACTTGCTTTATGAGATCAAACTGTCCGCTGAGGGTTTTTTCTCTGAGCAAAATCATGTAACTTTCGTTGTCCTCCTGCAACTGATTATTCACCCTCTTTAGGTCGACGAGCTGTGTCTGCAACAGTGTCAGGGTACTCTGGAGGGAGGAATGCGAGATGGAGAGGGTCGAGAGCTCGAGACGGAGCGCAGTCATCTCTGCTGGTTCGCTGGCGGGGTCATCGAGGGGCTGGATTGGGGGAGGGATTACATTGGGGGACTCGGACGGGGAACGGGGCTGCTCGAGAACGATGTCGGGCTCTGACTCGAGAGTGCGAGGATGCTTGCGGGTGTGGGAGAGAGACTGAATGCGGGATTTGAGATGCTGCTCGTTGTCGTAGAACGCTTGACGCTCGGCTTCAAAGGTTGACGTCTGGGGGAGGAAATGAACGAGGGTAACTTGAGAAGATGATGGCGTACCTGTTCATTGTAGCGTCTTTGGATGTCTCTCTTCTCCTTTTCCAGCTCGCGGACCTGAGCCCTCAATTTGTCGGCGACTTCGATGCGAGCGGCCATTTCGTCCTCCATGCGGGCCTGATCAGCATAGAGGTCATTGAACCTGGCTTCGGCGGTGGAGAGGGAGGAGATGAGGACGTCATTTTCGCTGGTGAGGGAAGCGATGGCGTGGTCCTTGTTTTGGAGTTGGACCAAGAGCTAAAGTGAGGTGAGAAGGGGAACATATGGATGGAGGGTTGAACGTCATGCCTGTTCCTTTTGCTCTGTCTCGTGTTTGAGGGAGGCAGAGAGGACCTCGCGCGACTCTGGAGTTGAGCCCAGCGAGCTCGACACGGTAGGCTTTGTGGAGGTACGACGGGCGGGACGTACTACGGCTGCGGGCGGAGGCGAGGCGGCGTTGCGAAAGGTCATAGCCTGAGATGAACACGTCAACGATCCACTCGGAACCCCTCCAGAACGCACGTCTCCTCCTCCTCCTCCCCCGCTTCCAGCTCACACTACTTTTCACAGCTCCTCGCGTCCCTCAGACAACTCTGTGCGCTAGCTTTTCCATCCGACCACCGTCTTCTGATCCTCTTCAGCGTCCCCGCTCCCCCCGATTCCCGCCCTTCCCGCCCTCCATCGCGGCGACGTAATCGAGATCCAGGGCCCCGCCTCGTCAGGCAAAACCCATCTGCTCTACCACCTCCTCTTGTGCCTTCTCGCCCGCCCACAGATCGCCGCCGTCGTTTACGACACAGACGCCGCCTTTGACATTCAGCGCTTCCGCCACCTTCTCCTCTCACGTTCCAGCACTCCAGACCCGCACGATGCCGTCCGCCAGACCCTCGCCCGCTTGCATGTATTTCGCCCCGCGTCCCTCGTGCAGCTCGCCGCGTCCATCGCGCATCTCCCGGCATACCACACCTCCCGCTTGCCAAACCAAGAAATCGCCGTCCTCGCTATAGACTCGATCAGCTCTTTTCACTGGGCAGATCGCTTCTCTGCAGAGCAGCTGCGCAACGCATCCCCAGCGATGGACAGGTCCGTTCCCATGCCCCGCCCGCTTCATCTTGTCTTGGACGCCATCCAATCTTTCCGCCGCTCCCATCGCCCACTCGTCATCCTTACGAACTGGGCCCTCACTGACTCCGTGCCATCTCGCTCTGAATCGTCATGCAGGCAGCATCTCCGTCCTTTTCCTGTCCTCGACGATGCCATCGCTGACCTTGGCGCCAAGGCACCCACCAGTTCCGATCCATCCCTGTTCCGTCTTTCCCACCGTATCACCTTGCCATCTCAGCCACCCGACCCGTCGCCTCTCGACCATGCACCGCTCCGTCACCGGAGCCAGGCCGTTGGCAACAGACCTGTGCATGGTTTGATCCAGTCCTCCGGAGCTCGGGATGCTGTTCCGTTCGGCTTTCAGATCACAAACGACGACGTCCTTGTCCGTCCTCACATGTGAAAGAACACGGTGCATCGGTTTCTAAACGTCCAGAGAATTATGGATACTGTACGTATGTAGGGTAGTAATTATCGACAAATATTAGACTCTGTTGTAACAACTATCTTGACATCTAAGTTAGTCCCCCAGTACCAAATCAATCATCGCAAGGAAGAGTAGATGGCGTCCAGTTGCGCCTGGTAGACTTCCTCGACCGCTCGCCGCCTGATATTTCCCTTGGTCGCCGTCCTAGGAAGTGACTTGGAAGGGACTATAACGATCAACTCGGGGCGAGTAATTCGCTCGTGGACGTAGCGTCTGCTGTGGAACTGCCGCGTCTTGCGAATAATTTCCCTCTTGAGCTTGGTGTGATCTATCACAGCGCCGGGTTCGACAAAGAGCGCCGGGGACGGCCTGCCTGTGCCGACAACAATGCAATCTTCAATGAGGACCCCGCAGGTCGCACGAACGTTGTCTTCGATGGCTCTGGCAACCAGCGTAAATCAACAGCCACACAGCCCAGTGAAAAGATGAACATACTTGGTGTCGCAACGCAGGCTGTTCTCGCTCTTTATCCAGTCGTCGTTACGGCCACAAAAGCTATACAAGCCCACAGCCAATTCCTGGAACAAGTCGCCGGTGTGAAAGTGGCCATCTGGACCCCTGAGCGAGAGATCCGGACAATCGCCGGAATCGGCCAAAATGACCAACTCCAGCAACTGCGTTGATGACTGATGTCCGGAGGTGGCGTCAATAGGAATGAACGCGTATGATGTGTTTGGGAGGGCGCGAAGCAATGGAGCGTTCCTGCCGCTGCCACCTGTAGAGAGAAGCATCGCGCCACATTCTGTGTTTCCAAAGAGATTCTGTACAAGGGTCAATGCGATGTACCTGCATTCCAAAGCTGTACAGCATACCTTTATTTTGAGCCCATTGCGGATAGCGAATTCCTCGTCTTCGCGAGGGAGGGGCAGACCGCTAAAGATGATCTCGCTGAGACTCCGTAGTTGCTCGAGAAGCTTCGGATGCAAACGGGCATTACGAAGATGGGAAGACAAGAAAGTCGAGAACTGATTTAAACGATTGAGCTGACACCGGTGGATCATGTCGAGCAAATCCTCGGAGGAAAAGGCGATTTTAGTGGGTTGAATGGTACAAGATCCGTGTTGGAGAGCGCCGATGAGCACTTGGAAGAAAACGTGAGGAACGTGGCAGGAAGGGGTAGAACGGGTACTGACTAAAAGTCTGTGCGATGTGGCACATGCTACCCCTGAGAGAAGGTGAGAATTGACAAAGAGGAATGGATGGATTTCGGACTGACATCCAGGTAGTGACGTCTTGGCGCTGCGGATCGCGAGGAGCACAAATAAACTTTGCTTTTGCGACGATTGAGCTCAGCCATCGTTGGGTACAAGGCACGAGTTTTGGACTGCCTGAAGTAGACCCGCTCGTGTGGAATATGAAGACGAGCTGATCCCCGTTCTTAGGGGAGAGTGGCGGCAAATCTACCGAACAGGGATCCATGTTGTCCTTTTCGACTGCGAGAAAGGCTGATAAAGGGAAACTGGATATCGCGCGATGGAACTCGGGTGCACATATGAGAGCACGGGCATTCTGTTTTCGGAGCAGTTCGAGGACGACGTCGGGATTTGGAAGACGTATGCTGAACAGCTGGGGGATATAGCCGGCTCTTGAGATGCCGTATATATGGAGGACGTCCTGGTAGGTCATTCCGCCGAGCCTGGATGGAGGTGAGAGGGAGACAGTGAGGGGAGGAGGGGACGGACCAAAGACCGACTACGGAGTTGTCCGCGACGCCGACGGAGCTGAGCAACCTACGGTAGTAGCGGGCGGTGTATTCGACGTCGTGCTTGAACTGACTATAGGATACAGCAAGCCAATCGCGTACGCGACCTGTTGTGGGATCTGATCGAGGAATCCTGAAGGCGGGGGCGGAGGGGTAGCGCGCGGCGCTGTGGTCGAGGATGGCGAGATGCATGGGGGAGGGGAAGATGGAGGGAAGCGGAAAAAGGGCGTGCCTTTATATGCATCCGGGAGGTCGTCGAGGTCGACTTTTTCATAGCCACGGCAAGGGCCATCGTTGAAACATGTCGCAGGCACCGCTTCAGGGGCGAATGCGATCTGGTACACACACCGGCATCCGGGTCCACCGTGGAAAAATGAACTCGGCTATCTCCGACTTGCCCTCCTCCTCCTCCTCCGTCCATGCTAAGGGCAGCTGCCCGTCAAGCCCTGCTCGTCCCCTCGAAACGATGCCACGCACAATTCCCCACGCGCGTCATCGATGCCATCGACGCGTTCACAGACGACGTCGCCTTTCTGTCCCGCGTCAACGCCTCCTTCAACCTACGTCGGTACTTTCGTCAGAGGGAGTCAGCACGTCGTCTAGCTCAGTTTCTGGCGTCTTCCTCCCGCCCGTCTCGAGCCCACTCCGTAATGACCCTTGCTCACGCGCTGGGCTGTCGTTTCAAGCCCAATCACTTCGAGTCTGTCCTCCATCAACTCGCCCTCAGCGACCACTGGTCTTTCATACCCCCTTTGGTGTCCCTCGCACGGGCACAGTGTGGCAAGACCACCGCTCGTCTTCTCAATTGGAAAACGAGAGCGTTGATCGAGTGCCATCGCTTTGGTCCCTTGCATCACGTGCTCCAAGAATTCGCACAGCACAATGTGCAGCCCACTCGAAGAACCTTTCATCTCCTCCTCTCCGGGCACCTTCGCAACCAGGACCTGCACTCCGCAAAGACATGTCTGCACTTGATGCACGATGCTGGCTTTCCCATCGATCCCTCTACTCACGCCCTCATCGTCACCACGTACCGTTCTTTGGGCTTGGACCCTCAGGTCCACAAACGAGCGCTCGACGCTCTGCATCACGTCGATGGCCGTACTTCCACACGCGTCCTAAACAGCATCATTCAACATTACCTCGACGTCGGCGACGAATCCGCCGCTGCCGAGCACATCAATCGAATGATGCCACCACTCTCTTCCATTCGAGAATCCGTCCATCCCCCAGGTGGTCCTACCACAAAGGTCGGCGGCGCCTTCTCGTCCCCCATCTCCTCTTGCCATCCCTCACGCGAAACAACCCCTGTGATTCACCCGGATGCAGCTACATTCACGATCTTGATCAATTACCTCAACTCTCGGCGACAATTTCATCGAGTTGACAAGGTGGTGAGACGTATGGTCGAAATTGGTGTCACTCCCGACGACGGCGTCGCAGCGGCTCTCATTCGTACCTACTCTCTCAGCGGTCGTGACGACATCGCCATGAACTTGTTTGCTACCACACTCGATTCAGACGCCGATTCCCAGAGTGTGCTCACTCATTTCCGCACGAATAGCCTATCCAAACTCCCTTTGAGCGTAAAGGACGTGGGCTTGACTGTACACGTCTTGAATGCTATCCTCCCCCGAGTAATGGAGATCCGCGGACTCGCTGGCGCGAGATTCATCCTTCGTATCATGCGGTCCAAAGGTATTCAGTCGAATGCGGCCACCACCGAGGTGTTTCTAAATTACCTTGACCGCATCGAGCGCGTCGAAACCGGCCGGCTGACCCAGGTTCTGCGGACCTCGTCACGAAAGGACCGCAGCCCCACCATTCGACATCTCAACATCATCCTTCGTCATGCATTGCGCCGAGAGAAGCATAGGACTCATGGTACTGGATGGGATACGACTGCCGCCAAGTTTTCGCCAACAAGGCGCGACACGTTCGCGTTCCCAGAGCATCACAGCATCCTTGATTCCGAATGCTTCGATCCAAGCAGCGGCCCTCCTCATTCGCCCAACAATTCGTGCATTCGGTCTACCATTCTCGATCTCTTCCGCAAAGGAGTCATGAACGATCGAGCCACATTTGCCATGTGGCTCGAGTACGAGAGTATCGCCGACCCCACTCTTCGGACCGCGAACAGTGTGTTCCGCCATATGATCGACAAGGGCATGCACCCAAATCGTTATCACTTCACGTCTCTTATGGGAGGTTATGTACGGGCCGGGGATATGCAGGGTGCTGAACAGGTCATGCGATCCGCCAAGGCAGCAGGTTTTGAACCAGATGTTGTAATGTGGACGGTGCTTATTTCAGGCTATGGGCGCAAGGGAGAACCTGAGTCGGCCACGAGAACATTCCGGACAATGATCGCTGCCGGCATTTCACCTGACATACCAGCCATTGACGCTCTTGCCCACGCGCACTTTGCCGTTGGAGCGTATTCAGAAGCCAGGAGAGTTTTACTTGAGCTATGGCCTCGAGTAAAACCGTTTCCGAAAGAGCTCAAGACGGCGTCTCTCAAACAGTTGGCGCGCGTGTTTCGTCAACCAGAGGGACCAAGTGCGAGCGGGAAAGGATCCTTGTCCCCGCAGAAGCGACGATCATTTAAACGGAAGCTTCGTGAGGTTTTACAGGAGTGGAAAGAAATATAGCATACCTCTATCCACTGGAAGACTTTTGCCCATGTCTAGCTGGATAGCTCATGTATATGCAGAACACTCTTTACTGTCCCGAGGGAAGACCTGACCGTGACTACTACACGCTCATCAAGTTGCAACCATTTCGATTTCGTGCGATTATTTGCCTTGCCAGCAAGTTGGTACCAAAATGAATGCCCTATCGCATGTGTGCAAATTTTTGATCCAACAGCCGTATGGCCTCCCTAACACCATCGGCATTGACTTCTTTCACCTTCCGTCGCCCACATTCGATAAGCACATGCTGCGGAACCAGCTGCAGCGGCGAATTTCTCCGTCCCTGCTGTTGACGAAAATGCTCGTGAGGGTCTGTAAGTAGCACTGCCTGTTCTTCACTCGTAGCATTTGGCTCGTGGTGGGAGAGCGTGTCGTCATCTGGTGTAGCAGAACCAAGTGCGGGTGACATGACGACACGAGATCCAGTACACTTTGATCTGCGCACAACCACCTCCGCCAGTAATGTCAGGTCCGCGAAAGCAACGTTTGGATGGGACTTGAGTTGACGCCATGCGTCGTTCGTTGGCATGGTCTCGGGCCCGCGCGGTGGGGTTGTGGGAGAAAGGGCGGGCGCGATACCACAAGAACCACATTTACTCATGTCACCGCAGCAGCCACCAACCAGTAATTTGTCCCCTTGGTTGGTTCGTTTGGGACAATCGACGCAAGGCAAGGTGGAATTTACGGTGTGGCCGATGGCCTGACAAAATGCCTTGCCGAAATTGTCGTCTGCGCAAGCCATACAATTTTCGGGGTCACCTGAACACTTGGAGGCTGAAGAAGAGGTGGTGGCTATGAGCGTGATTGGGAACACAGAGTTTGTTTTTGGGACACCTGCCCTACGACGAATAGGAACAGGTGCTTGAAAAGCTGGTAGATTATCCAGAATACTTGTATTGGGAGTCGGAGGAGTGCTGACGTGCAAGGACTGGCCCAGTGATTGACGGTCAATATTCTCACTTTGGTGAGCAAGCCGATTGCTGATATTTGCCGCCTGGTGCACAGTCACCTCTCTGCAGACACATGGTGCATCTGGGCTGCACAAGATGCATGCGTAAGGACCAATTGGATCTTGACTACCCAAAGTACAAGTTGTCTCGTCTGTTGCTGTGAACGGGAGCAGATCGCTGAGTCGCGGAGGTGAAGGAAATACTGGGCGTTGAGAGTGTCCTCCAGGAGCAAAAACGTCAGCCGGGACAGTGACTTCGGAAGATGTCACCGAGGATGTAAGGGAGGGAAAGGGTAGAGGATCGGTTTCTTGTATGTCTCCGTCGGCCCGGGGCCGTTTTCTCGCGATGTCAGTTAGCGAAGGGAATCCCGGGGAAGACAAGGCCGTGTCATCGTACGCGCGCTTCTTGTCCTTATCAAAAAATTCGTCGCGCTCTTGCTCCAGTCGAGCGATCTTCTCCCGGAGTATCTGGTTCTCTTTGCGGAGTTCCTCATTCTCGTCCTTCGTTTTCTTGGCGATGCTCTGCAGAGCGACATTGCGCTCAATTTCCCCCTGTTCGTACGAATGCAAGCGAGCCTGAAGCTCTGCAAGCTGTGTTTGCTTTCGTTCACGAAAGGCACGCTGAGCAGCTCTGTGTGGGCCAAGTCAGCTCCGGCTGCCAGGAGTATTTGGTGTCTTACCTGTTCTGCACACGTCTACTGGCGGATGATTCCTCGTTCTGTAGAAACAATCAACTCCTGAGTGTTATCGAATACGGAAAGACGAACGAGATCCTCTTTGGGGATTATCGTACAGATGTCGGGCTCCTTCTTCGGCTTTCTGCCGGGCTTTGGCCTGGCGGGAATGACCCATTCCTTTGAGGCTGTTGTCGCTCAGTAATATGAATGGCACGAAAAACCGTGCGTACGTTGTGCCCAGAGGGTGGGCGAGGTGGAACTGGCTTGTGACAGCTCGACCGGGGACATGGCGGTGGACTGATTAGATACAAAGTATCGACACAGGATATAATGGATAGACACAGCCACCGCCTCTCTATTCCACAATCTCCTCGATCTGCTCAATCACTTCATCAAACCACTCCTCGATCTCCTCCTTCGCCTCCTCCCCTCCAACACACTCTGGCCCCTGTCCCTTACTTCGCTTCTCGTCCGCAATATCTCGCTTGCACCGTGCCCTCCATGCATTCCATTCGTCCACCAACCGCTTGCGGTGCGCGATAAGCTCGGCGCTGACATTGCTCTCCTCTGTCGCGTCCTCTTCATCGAACGTGCGGCTATACTCCTTCAGGTTTCGACGGATCTGTCGCTGCTGCTCTCTCGTCAGCAGCGTGCGTGGACGAGGCCGCCATATGAATTGTTTGAACCTGTCCAGGATATGTTTCTCGAGCTCCTGTCCGCGGAAGTCCCAGATTGCGTATCCATTCTCAAGCTAATCCAAAAATCAGCAATAATGAACACCTTTTCACAATAAACCATACCGTATGCCTCCATGCACTCGCACTCGTCGCCAGGTACCTACCGCTCGGATCCCACTCTACATCCGTCACCCCGTAGTGATCTGCTGAACCAAGTTGTTGGATGCCAGTGCCCCATTCTGCCGTTTGGCCTTCTCTGCGTTCTTCACTATTAAAGTCGAGGTCCCAAAACTCAAGCTCAGACTTGGTAGATGAACCCACGGTGGCGAGGACTACATGCCGTCCTCGTGGTGACCACCGGATAGTGTTGCTCGTACGGGATGCGAGGGTTCCTGGATGTAAAACATAAACAACATAAAAAAGAATATGCAACACCATCAAACGAACGTAGAAGCCTGAAATCGTTCTTGGTACGGTCGAGTTGATAGAAACTAATGTCAGTCTTGATGGTAATACCTGGACCCGGGTTACCGAGATTCGGGTCGCTGCTTGAAACGATGGCAAATCGTTCGCCTTTGGGTTCCCAGGAAAAGTCCGTTACAGTATCTGGATGCCCAGTCAGCATAAGTGAACGTCCGACAACGGGAAGTGTGTCGACCTTTGAGTTCTACGACTTCCACTGGGAAGTCTTTCTCGCGGACTCGGAAGATTTCGAGGTTACAAAAGATTGATTTCTTCGTTTTCGTGTGACGATCAACTTTGACACACAGGAAGTCGCCATGATTCTGCCAGTGAAGCTTGCACTATTAGAGGTCCATTGAATATCAGTTTTGTATCCAGTGGATCAATCCACCGACCTCTGTGACATTAAATAGGTTCTTTTGGCGCAGAATCCGTCTGCTGGGAAACTCCAAGAGGGTAACCCTCGCAGGTTGATTAGCCACTTCAGGAGTCCAATATGCAAGCATATTCTCCCTAGCTTTCTTAAGTGGTTTGTCGGTTCTGGATGCCTTCTCACCATCATTCCTATCCTTGTCACCGTGGGGACACCATTCAAAGTCAACAACACCCTCGATCTTTAGGCTCTTCTTGTCATGGAGACCCATGCCAGGGAGCTCATACACGCTAATTTGTTGACCAGGTGTCACTCGTGCGACATACTTGTCGTCGGCGCTCCATTTGAGTGCGGGCCATTGCATCTGTTTTTTCACCGAGGGGTCCTCATTTTCAGAAAGAGATGTAGGAAAAGTTCGAAGTAGGTGACCCGACTTTACATCCCAGACAGCAATGTTGTTGCCTTCGTCTTCCGGCGAAAAGTACTCGGGTCCTCGAGGCACAGTTGGAGACACAGCAATAGGATCATGTGACCACGTAACGAGATAGTTTTCACAAGGAGAGAAGTCGATTAACTTGACAAAAGGGTGAGCGAACCGTTGCTGGGGCTCCCAAGAAGGACCGCCCCATAGGCGGACACCCTGGCGGAAGAGAGTTGCAAAGTAAGTACCGAGAGGAGACCACGAAGCATATAGCTCGGTCCAATTCTGTGAAACACGTCAGTAATTTCGAGTGTTACAACTGCTTGGCAGACCTTTTTCGAATATGCAATTTCACACTGCGATGGTTTTCCATGCCAATGAATCTCTGCATCATCACCGCGGTAGGTGACATACTGATCGCGCCCTTGGGGATCGGCGAGCCAAGCACGAAGGTGCTCCTACACGCAAGGTCAACACGGCAATGGAACCAGATTATATTCTCAAACCTTTGGATGAAATTCCTCTATCTTTGGTTCGACATACGTTTCGTCCATGATCACATACTGTTCGATTTCAGTAAATCGATTGACAAGGAAAGTATGCTTCGAGTCGAAAGGATGACCATGCATGGCGCTGATCGCAAATGTTGCTGCGTCCGGACTGCCTACATCGGCAAATATGTAGCTGGGAAAGATCAGTAACGCCATCGACTCGGAGTGTGTCGATTTTTGGATACCCTTTGCTTTTCCCTGAAGAATTGTCCCATGGGACGAATACATTTTCAGGTTTCAGAGCCACACCCTTCTTGATAAATTCCTTGGAAATCTTTGCGAGAAGTTTGTCGAGTTTTGATTTATCAATCACCGGTACCCCATCTACGGCAATAATGTTGTCCAAGCCATCATCGAGGGAGACATGATATCTAGATGGGATCATGAACCTCGTAGTATAGGCTTCGACGGGGGGCCTACTTTGCTTCGATGTCTGAGAAATCGATTTCCTCGTCGATATTGAGATGGGAAGTTCCGTTTGGGACGGCCATCTTGGAATTTAACGGTGGTCAAGCCTGGACACGACCGCGCGCTGGTTTTGAATAGACCCGGGGCTAGGGTTAGGGTTTATTGGTGAAAACGATTACATAAGTTTGTCACGTGCTGGATTTTTGTTAGAATTTCTGCGGTGCTACAAAAGTTGGGATGTTCGCGCATGTTCTATGCTATAGCGCGACGCGTCGCTCACTGTGCAGTTCGTGCTCGCTGTCTCGTTGCATTCGTGCTTACTCCTCGCAGTCCGTTGCTGGCCGTGTCCGAGATCCCGTAGCCTGCTTCTCTGTCAGTGCAAGTAAAAGGACATGCATGGCAACATGGACTGACTCTTGCCAGGCAATTGCGAATAGCGAAAATCCATTGGACCCAACCCGGCTAGACCGCTACCTCGCATCTATCAAAGCTGCTGATTTGGAGCCGACCTTGGATGATGTCGAAAGAATTAAACCGGAGAACTTTTCGCGACCAGACTCATCACGCTATGCCGCTGAATACACAAACTTGCTGGAGACCCTTTGCCGATCTTTCTGCAAGGATCAACTCCGCCGTTTCACAGAACTCTACAAGCTTGATGCAATATGGACACGATCATCGCGTCGGAAGACTGAATATGCAGAGTCAATAATAGAGAAAGCGTGGGGTTGGCCGTCTCTAAAAGAGATAGAGAGAAAACAGAGGGATACGACTGAAGTGCTTGTAAAGTGTCAGTCGTCTCCTTACATCCGGCATCTCCTTCGACGGACTTTGCTGCAGTATTCAATGTCACACCCAGTCAGCTGTTTTTGATATTGGGGAGAGGTGAGAAAAATGAATTTTCTACGATAGCAAATTCACATTTCTGAATAGATGGGGCCGATCTGCTACAGTTATCGACACAATATAACGTGCATATATCTTTGGCGTCCAACCCTCTCGCTCTACGCGTTGAAGGATTACGGGGCTCTTTGAAAGGATTGGCCGAATATATCAGCTCCCTAAAGAAGGTACAATCACTGCTCTTACATATATATGCCTCATTCAAACCGTTAATTTCCATAGAATGTAATTGATGAAATATTCGAACTTCCGTCTGGTCGCCCCGTCCGGCCGGATCTGTTGCAGCGCATATCCCGGTTAGCTGGTGCGTACGTCGAGAACCATGGCCACAGAGGCAAGGTGTGCATTTTCAACCTATGCCTTATGAAGCCTCGTTCATTGCTTCGCAGATTCGCATATGTGCCAAACAACTTTCTGACATCATCTCTGCCAAGCGGTTAGCGCTTCGTGCTTCTCTAGAGGTTAGTGTATTTTTAATGGGACATCGGTGTGGGATGTATCGGGCTCCTAGGTTGGAACACAGTCGCGCACCGTTTGTTATGATCCACCTGGAAGGGTAATGGGCTCCCCCGTTGAAATTTCTAAGCCGCATATGTATTTTCTATACCCTTTCGTCACTCCTTCCTCATTCCCATGGATCATGCATTCCGGGGGTGCATTCCGATTACGCCGAGTAGCGGACTGGTTGGGTGTTGAATCTTACGAAGATATCGCATCTACGGGGGGCCTTGCAGGTAATGCGCACCGCCTGCTGAACTTCGACCAGTGCGTATCTTTCAGAGAAGTCGTCGTAGCTAATCGTGCTTTAGGAGTAGAGGGGAACTCGGCCAAATTATCCGCCAGACCGTCCCCGAAAGCACTTCGTATCGTGGGAGAAGTATTACGGCTTTGTATGCGCATTCTTTGTTCCCAGACGAGTACTTAAGAGCGCTCAGGCTAGGCCACGTCTTAGTAACACCTGGTGATGGCTCACAACAAGCTACGATATTTCCTCCATTAAGAGGCACCCATTTACTTTCCGACGTCCTCAAGTGGGTTGAAACTTCCAGCACACCGTCGACTTTTATTCCAAGGTCTGTGTCACAGAGCGCCATCATTGTCACTAACGTCTCCGTTTGTACAGTATCCCTGTTGACATGATGATGGACCCTGTTGGCAAACAAAGAACTCTATATCGGCTGATTTATAAGACATTGCCGCAGATAGCTAGCCAAGCTTCAAAATTTCCCCAACATGTTTTGAAGTTCGAAATAAAGTTACCTACTCAAGACAGCGAAATCAAGTCGACGCCAAAGGGTGTGCTATCCGACGAGTGGAGTTTAAGCACGGACTCTTTCTCATCTCAAGATAATGTTTCTCAGCCAGGTAGCCTCCCCGACAGTTTAAATAACGGGTGGGACTCGAGCTGCAAGGTGGGTAGGGAAGCATATATTAACTTGATGTTGCCAGATCGGTCGGTATGCATCTATGGATCCTAGGTGCCTACCTGAAGTATTGCCTTTCAGCCCAATGGATGTGCAACTCTGCATTTTCGATTCGGATGCAATTACTTTAACCCAGCAGCCATGCGTCCTCCGGGAGTACGAAGAGAAGTTGCGTTGTTTGTACGTGAACTTCCTATCATTGAAGTTATGGTGCTGAAGGTCCTCATAGCTTCGCTAATAAATCCCTCCTGTCACATCCCCACCCACCATCGACATTCACCTACCAAGGAAAGACATATTACCTTCACGATAATTTTAGCTTGCGGCAAAGTAGCAACCTGAATTCATCATCGAGGACCTCGATTGATGGCAAAGCAACCAACTCAGTGGAAGTCTGCAGTGAGACTATAGTAGATCTTCTCAGTACCGAGAAAATGGGACTTTGCCAGGTCAGTTCTCTATTCCCCTATAGCCAGTAGGCTCAACTACTTATAGGTGAAGCACGAAGGCATCATTGAAGGACCAAGTTGGAAACACTTTCTCGCGACGTGCGATGAACTTACCGTAGTGTCCTTAAAATCGCAAAGCAAGGACAAAGCACAGGCGGTTTGTCTGTAGAAACGGTACCCTTGTGGATTTATGCTAGGTGATTTAGTGAGGAAAATAGACATGTGCTGATTTTCTGCCTCGGAAGGAAGAGAAAGGAGGGTAACCCCAAGGTTTAGTTATCTACGTCTACCTCTTTTCGCCCTTTCGCTACGTTCTCTAGCCCGTACCTAAGAAGTGTAAGATGAGCTATAATTCTATAATTGGGCATGATGCATCGTACCTCTTTTTTCATTCGAGCATCTACCATGGTGTAACGACCTTTGACACCTTTTGGTCGCCCTTTAATGCCCTTGTGAGCACCCTTTGCAACTACCACCTTAATCTCTTTCTTCTTGCGCTTCGCGGCGCCGTTCCGCATGAGCCTTTCGATCTGCCGAGCTTTTTCCCGTTCAGACATATCCGCTGTCGCGTTCACACCTTCAGCTTTCTTCATAGCCTTCTCGAGCCGTTGGGCGGCTCGCAATTTCTTCCGACCCTTGGCCTCCGCAATTTTCTTAATCGGACGGGCATCCAGCGCACGCTGACGTGCCTTCAAAGTAGCGATGGCCTCCTTCGTGACAGGAATGTTGGGTTGGTAATGCTTTGCTTCCTCGTCGAGGAACCAGGAAGGGAGACCATCCTTGGTATTGAGTGAATAGCGATTAAATCCATCATTCAAGAGGCCGGTTTTGGTTGTTCTGCGATTGACCAACTGTTGCGCGAGAGTAATGGCTTCAGCAGTCGTTAGACCATATCCTTCTAAAGTGGTCAGCCTTGATCTTGCGTAGAAGACAAATGCCGCACGGTGGTCGTAGCCCTGTTTTGCTCGGTCGATATTCTCGTCCTCGACATTCCACGTGTCGGCGTTATCCAAAGATTCAGCAGGGATTACCTCGAAGTCACTCGCCTCGCACTTGTTGTCATCAGAACAGGGATGCCACAAATCGCAGTAGTATACCTTGTTGCTCTGATCGCCCTGTTGGCTCTTGTCCGAGTTTGAAATCTCCATGCCCTCATCCTCATCTTGTTCCTCCACCCCTTTAAAGATGTCTTGGCTAAACCAAACTTGTGCAGCATGCGAGGCCGGTTGAAGGTCGTGGTGTTTCCTGGAAGTTGTCTGGGGCCGTTTTCGTTTCTGCCCAGAAATAGGTTCGTCATCATCACTCTCTTCTGAAGATGAGTTAGCGATTTCCTTGGCAGTTGCCATTTCCTCCCAGCCACCGCCTTGACTATCATCATCACTCTCGATACCACTCTCGTCCTTCAAGCCGTTCCATTCTTCGAGTCGGCGTTTTTGTTTCCTAGCCTCTATTGCTTGATACTTCGCATCCCTTTCCTTCATCTTCGCTCGATAAGCATCATACATATTTTCAAGGTCGACTTCGAGAGCCGATACTCTTCTTTCCCTTTCTTCTTCAGAGCAAGCAATCTCTTCGTCGCTTCCTTCCATCTCTTCAACGTCGTTATCAGGTGGCATCTCGTCGTCCGGAACAAGCTCGGTAATGTTCCTCTTCTTCCCGACTATTCTCTGCGCATCAACAAGATTGAACATGTCGTCTTGGCCCATGCTCAGTGACGCATCAGTTTGTTCGAGACCGATATCCAGTGGAGCCGTCATCTGCAGCTGCAGTCGTTGGATTGTTTTTGCTTTGATTTCATTTGCCCTTCTTCGAGAGCGTTTTGCTTTCGCTGCTGCCTCCGCGTTCTGTTTCTCAAGCTGACATAGGCAGTCAATCGTAGAAATGGGGATACAACGAAAATCTAACCTCTTCTTGTAATTGTTGTTCCTCGTCCACCACTTCAGGTACTTCAACTGTCTCCGTAAGCTCAGCAGCAGGCTTTGTCCTCACCTCTAGGCCAAGCTCCAGGAATATTCATGAGCGAAAGCAAATCCGATAGCCTGATATACTCACCTCCTCTCGTAGAGCCATCCGCCATTTTAATAAGGCCTTGAAGTCACTCTTTCCCAACACCTTGAGATCATCAAAGTTGGCTCTAATGTCTGGGGTGGTAACGCCAAGTTCCAGCCACCTGCATAGCAGTTAGCTCGGTCATGTTGAAATTGCTATAAAACAATCCCGTACCGTTTCTCCTCCTCTGTCTCAAATGTAATTTTATTCGCGAGACCAAGCACGTTGATAGGTTCAAGGCTGCGGACGAAGTCGCTCGCGGGGGACCTGGCAAAGAGTGTATAGTCGCCGTCGTCGTAACCGTCTCGTCTTCTGCGTTTCCTCTCTGGTTGAAAAACATTCGCCGACGCGTTATTGGTTGATGAACCTTTGTCGTGACCAGAAATCGCGGAACCCAGATCCTTGAACACATGCTTTGGGTCAAGGAATTTCGGGTCAATGTGTTTTGGAGCAAGGAATTCCCGACACACGACAAAGATCTCCGCGGAAACATTCCTGCGATCCTTTCAGTAACCAGACCCAACGACCACATTGCAGCTGACCTCGAAGAAGGTGGTTTAGTTGCCTCTACTTTTGCAAATAATTGGCTGAACACCCAAACGAGATTGTTGTAATCGACACTACGGAAAACTTTGGTGACAAACGTTCCTCCTTTGACAAGGAATTCAACTGCCAATTTCAGACTCATAAGAACGAGTTCCGACTGGCCATAAGCATCCTGAATCCACGCGGTACCGACATTGGGTGCACCGTCGTGAAGCACGACATCTGCTTTCCAGTCTTTAAGTTCGCCTCGGAGGAGATTGCGACAGTGGATGGTAGTGATATCTGCAGCAAACGTAACCACTCTTGGTATTGGTTTGATTGGAACCAAATCGACGCCTAGGAAAAGAATAGTTGTTTGACATCGAATGGACTTGACGGGAGGGTGGAGCCGCACCGACGATGACACTATTGGTCGGCATGTACTTGCTTGCAACCTGCAGCCAACCACCTGGGGCCGCGCAAAGATCAATACAACAGCGCGCGGACTCGAGGAAAGCATATTTCTTGTTAAGTTGGATCAACTTGAAGGCTGACCGGGCGCGGTAGCCCTGCTCTCTTGGGAATATCGGTCATGGAGGTGTGCGACCAACAGATGACCACGCACTTGGCAAGCTTGTAATACTTGTCGAGACGACCTTTGCCAGTTTTCTTTTGAGCCTTGGCCATGGCGATCAAGGTACTAGCACTTGTAGCAAGCGGTGATTACACCTATTTGGTACCCAACTGAAGGCTTGGTTGACTTTTCCCAATGACCACCGTCGCCTCCACCTCGCCATTGTTGTCCCCCGCGCTGAGCGGTGGTGATACCTCCCCGTTCTTATGGAGGGCAGGCGCCATGCTCGGTTGGTTTTCATGTTCACATTACCGGTAACTCATGGCGATGATGGGACGATAGCTTTTGCTGGAATGCTCACTGGGGCGTTTGGCGCACATGGACTCAAACGCCGAACGGGAACTACTGCCGAAGACCTGCAAGCTTGGGGGACGGCGTCGACCTATGCGGTTTGCAGTCTTTCTGCGGGAATCGTCCGGTGACTGATGATACAAGGCAAGATCGCCAACGGGCTTGGACTGATGCTTGTGTCGATGCACCACAGATTCTCTACACATCGATTCGCTGGACCAGCCATACTGACGGGTGGTGTGTTGTTTTCGGGGAGCATCATGCTGCTCGTTCTGAAGCGGTGCGTATACTCGTGGGTGAGTGCTGGACCGCTGATGTCTGTAAAGGATCAGGTTCTTCGGACCCATAACGCCACTGGGGGGACTTGTTATGATGGCTGGGTGAGCGAAGACCGCATTTCATACGGACGAGTCTCACTGTGCGACAGTTATGCGAGTCTGGCGACGTAGTATGTAGGCCAATATAGATCACGTGATGGACGCGTTTGCGTGTCAACTCCGCTTGAAATAAAGTGAAATAAGCACAAGCCTTTTCTCGCATTCTCCCTCGTCGCTCCATGTCCTCCTCGTCTTCCCGCCCTCCCAAGCGCCGTCTCTCACCGTCCACAGATCTTGCTTTCTTCACTCCTGCCGCAGATTCCTTTCACCCAGCGCCCTATGCGCCCAACATCGCGACCACCCCAAATCTATCAAAGCCCCCTTCAGCTCGAAATAATGCCTCGCTAGCCCATCACGTGCCTCTCATGGACCCCTCCCCATCAGATCCCAACATCGTCTTCATCCACCCCCCTTTTGTCGCATTTCCTAACGCCAACATCTATCCTGAAGGTCTCTCCTATTCCCTCATGGCTGCAAATCCCGAGTGGTTCTTGGATCCAAACGATTTCATTTCCTCCGTCTCCACGAATCCACAAGCTATCCCTTATCCTCCTCAGCTGGAGCCTCCTAGAGGCTGGTGTCCCGCCAAAAAGAAGGACCTGAAAGCATTAGGTCCAGACGGTTGGCCAGAAGGGGAAGAACCCCGACTACGTTGCACCTTCTGTAGAAGGACATATGCAGGTGTTAATGCAAAGAGTATGTGGCGACGTCATGTGTATGAAAAGCATAAGATTGCAATGTCAAACCGTCGCGATGGAAATGATCGTAATCGTAGTGGAAGAGGAACAAACAGTAGGTTACCTGTGCAATTCATTGTAGTTTTGCCCTTGACAACCTGACAGAGGATCAACACCGAAACACCGTTTCTGACAAGGAGAATTTATCGGGAGATCTACGTCGAGTTAACAAGACATCCGCAGATCAACTCAATACCAAGTTTAAATCAAGACCTTTTCTTATCCCATCGGATGGCGCCACCCAAAACAGAAATCAAGATGACAAGGAGCAGAGCGTTACCACCGCATCTGTGCCACTGATTAAGCGGCCCAATTCTCCCCAGCTCGCTCCTGCCTCGAGCAGTACTTCGTCCGCTGGCACACCTCCGGAAGCTAGGGTTTCCGACACAACTTCCTTGGTTAATCCCCCATCTGACCGAACGACTTCATCTCCACTCACTGCGCCAATTACACTTCCTATGTCCCCATATGACCCGACATTGACACCCTCGTTTCGTCACTCTCCACCGCGTCTTCCCTCTGACCAGCCATGGCGATTCCCAAGTCCAAGTCATCCATTGCATTCGAGGGCGAGGGAATTGTGCCTTGGCATGCTAGTCCGCGGAGGTGTTAGTCCAGCTGTAAAAGCTGCGACAAATGACTCTAGTTCTCCGAGCTTGGGGACTCCAAGTGTTATTCATACACCGTCCAGCGCTGCTGGACGCAGCAAACCCTTCAATGATGCGTTTGGTAGTTCGCCCGTTATATTCCGGGCCTCTCCACGTCAACTTTTCTCCGATGGTCAATTTCCTCTTCCCACTTTCAACCCACTCGATCTTCGCAAGCGAATTAACGATTCACCTCTCGGTAGTGGCCTTAGGCGACGCATGCATTACAAGCCTTCTGCGATGAATTCGTCACTTGATCTACATGGGGACTGGCTTTCGGACGCGTCACTGTCATCTACGAGTACCATGGGGACGGAGAGTCCAAACCGGCCTTCCAACGAAGACCCGTTTGGTGGAGTCTACAAGCCATTGTTGGAGCCCAGAATGCGCGAAGACGGCCCGGACCGAAGAACCCCGTCACCCTGCGGATCCTCTTCAGAGAATGAAAGCCCAGTGGTTAGGAACACTCGTCATACTGATGCGGGTGCGCCAGAGTTGGAGGCCGGTCTCGTAGGCCTTGGAATTGGTTTGATGGCGCCCTTCAGACTGTCCACGTGCCGAACTCAAACTAACCACGGCACCGATGGTTCTCTCGTGGAAAACGACGAGGAGGAAGTGGAAAGGGTGCTCACTGACGGTTCCCCCATGTCCCCGACAGAGATGTTGAGTAGCAGGCACCTGCGCTCACCGCCCCTGAAGAGACGGAGGACGAGCATCGAGTGAGCGGTATCTGTTATTCATGCAATCTATGTTACCTTTTGAGATGGAGATACTTATATGATGCACGGCTGACATGGAAATTCCGGCCTTCCAGGACTTGGTACTCGTCGCATATCCTACTTGTAAAGTGTTTTGGGTTCGTCATGTATTTTTCTTTGGACGTACGAAACGAATAGTATGTAGTTGCTATTGCATCCAGTCGTGCGAAAAAAAAAATCGGCCTCATCGAGGATATCAGGCTAGCATCAAGCCCGATTGCGACCTGCGAGACCTTTACTACACCGCTCGTCTGCTCTCACCCAAACGTCGAACTTTGGTATGCACGCTTGGCTTTCCTATCCAGAAGCGACCTCACCTTTGAAGTCGGCAGCCTGATCACCACTCTCCTACAACCCGTCTCTCCGAGTTTTTGTCGTGAACAACTAGACAACGTATATAATGCAAGCCATCAAATGTATGTCATACGGCGAATTCGTCCCGTCACTTTCTTATGACATGTTCCAAAAGGCGTCGTGGTGGGCGATGGTGCCGTCGGAAAGGCATGTAGCACACTTTATGGCTTTCCAAACAACGCTGCTTATCGTCCGCTCCCAGACCTGCCTCCTCATATCTTATACCACGAATGCCTTTCCGGTACGTCCTAGATGTACGCGCTTATCGATACAAGAGTTTTGACGGCAGGGCTCCAGGGAGAATACATACCAACAGGTACGTTCACCACTCGTGACTTGGAGCCAAATCCTTGCTTATGCGGAAAAAGTGTTTGATAATTACTCGGCAAACGTGATGGTGGACGGCAAGACCATTTCTCTTGGATTGTGGGATACGGCTGGACAAGAAGATTATGACCGTCTTCGTCCACTCTCTTATCCCCAGACGGACGTCTTCTTAATCTGCTTCTCGCTAGTAAGCCCGCCAAGCTACGAAAACGTCAGGACAAAGGTACGTTTTGCCAAGTTCCAAGGACTACCTTCACGCCCAGCTATCCCCGTAGTGGTGGCCCGAGATTTCGCACCATGCACCATCTACTTCGGTTGTTTTGGTTGGCACGAAATTGGATTTGCGCGAGGATCCTGCTACCATCGAGAAATTGCGTGACCGGTTAGTCCTTTTTTTTTTTAGCTTTCCAACCGCCATTACCTATCATCCACACAACTATTAGCCGCATGCAGCCCATTCAGTATAGTCAAGGTGTCTCTATGGCTAGAGACATAGGGGCTGTCAAGTACCTGGAATGCTCCGCTTTGACACAGAAGGGATTGAAGACCGTGTTCGACGAAGCCATCCGGGCCGTTCGTGAGTATAGTTTACAGTCCTCTTGCGTGTCCTCATATTTCGTCTACCAGTGAATCCTCCCCCAAAGAAGGAGAAGCGTAGCCGTGGATGTGTGATCGTATGATTGACGTTGAGTCACCCAAGGCTGAAGGGACTTTTCGAGCACTCTAGGTAGATGGATTTCCTCTGCATTTCGCACCCATTTATGTCTTGCTCACTTTACGATCGGTATGCTACATTTCCTTCTCTCCTGCCCACGAGAATATACACTACCTGGTTCAATGGACTGAATTGAGAAGGCGCGATAATAACCCGTCGATTTCATGCTGCTCGCCGAATCTGGCTATTCTCCAAGCTGTCTCAGTGCTTGAACTTATCCATGTCTATACCCATTGTCGCTGCCGTGTGAAGGCAAGTCGGGTGCACAGTCGCACTTTGGATGATGGCAAATGTACAACCGACTCTTGAGCCTTATAAAGAACCGAGGGACACTTACTACTAAGGCGAAGTATCTATATTGTCATTTATTTGTTACATACCACCTTTTCCAGCTTCGTCCATGTCCGGTCCACTCGCTGGACCATCCACCCTGAGAGACATCGTCCATCCTCAGTTCCACCAAAACAACTTCCCAGAGGAGCTATACATTAAGACCAACCTCGGTCTGAAGCTTGACAAAGGTCAGTTCGTCAGCTAAAATGTGTCCTTTGCCAATTGAAACGCAGCCAGATGACCAGATCTGTCGTCTCTCGCTGACGCCCGCTGGCTGTCCTCTCGGTCCGCTACATTGTCCCCTGCGACACACCGCACCATCCTCCCAAAATTTTCAGCCTCCTAAGCAGTTACCAACACATCCCCGAGACCGAGAACGCTTGGCCACAGTTTGTAAGCACTGGCTCCGCGGCTTGTGCAAGAAAGGCGACGCTTGCGAGTTTCTCCATGAATACAATCTGCGGCGTATGCCCGAGTGTTGGTGGTTTGCAAAATACGGCTATTGTTCTGCTGGAGATGAGTGCCTCTACGCTCACCCTAAAGAGCGTCGTGTAGAGTGCCCAGACTACAAACGCGGGTTCTGTAAGCTTGGTAGGCATATTTCCTTTGAACCATCGCTCTATTTTTCACTATAGGACAGGCCCTTGTTGTCCCCGAAAGCATGTGCGACGTGTAGCATGCCAGCTTTATCTCACGGGTCTCTGTCCATTGGGACCAGAGTGCCCCCGCGGACAGTAAGTTGACAGTTTTTTTTGTTTTTCGACTCATGTTCCATAATGACGGCTTCTAGCCCAAAGCCTAGCTTGCCCTCGCCGAGGGCGTATGAGCCACCTTCGCCCCCTTCAAATCGTGACCTTGGACCGCCTCCGCCCGGCTACGGCCGATATGCCGACTACGATCGAGGCACTTTGGTTGGGTCCACTATCAGTCAAGGGAACCCCGCAGCTGGCTTGAACGGACCTCGTCGAAATTTGGATGACGTGCTGTGCTTCAAAGTATGCTTTCCGTTTTGCGTCGCCGATTTTCTGATCATTTCCGCAGTGCGGTGAGAAGGGACACTACGCTAATCACTGTAGAAATCGAAACGTCCCAGGTAATCGTGGTGGACTAGATCGCTCTAGGAGGTATGGTAACACAGATGATTGAACCTAGTACCAACTCCCACGCTTGTATTACGTTCTTCTTATCACACTGTCAGCATCAATAAGTATGGGATGGCAGAAAACATTTAGTCTTCCGAGGCGATCCAAGGGTTGTCATCTCGTAACAGACCATGTCCTGGCCCAGATATTCGAGGGTATGAAGGACGTCAAGGTACAGCGCAACCTGTCGATGTTGGATCACTGACTACATTACTAGTTGCTATCGTATGGATGCTGGTGTTCCTTTAGGTTGGAATGTTATTTCTCTTCATGGGAGTAAAATTTGCTTGGAGTACTACCCTCGCTGATCCAACTGCTCACAGCCAACACACTTCTGCAGCATTGTCTATCAACGAAAATTTTGATGCAGGCAGGCACCCAGTCCACTGTTCGTATTCGTTGGATTTGACTCGCCTGCATACAGATGTCCGTAAAGGTGATTTAGGTATCTAAGTGCAAAGTTTTGCTCCGACTACTCTACATCCTAGACATGGATATGGCCCTGGACACCATAGTTCCGGAGACGTTAGAATGGAGGCACACTGACGAGGGTCGAGAGTATGTTGCCACCGTACCCACCTGTTCTAACGGTGATGTCTACTTACAGTGATTCGTGAGTACACAAATTTCCACCGCGAACCTGAAACCTGATAGACGCAGTGCTTCACACACTAAGGCAACCCTTGTCGGCTCTACAATATCAGTGCCTATCACAAATGGCTCCTTGAACCTTGGGACATGGCAAGGTGTGTTTGGATGTTTTGCATATTGATGTTTCCTTTACAGTAACATTGCACGCAGGCATATACCTCACTGAGTTCAGGCATGTCCCGCACACCAGATTCGTTGTGGCCACGATTCTGTGAGGAAATCAAGCATGTCACGAATGACCGTTATTGACAGTCGTAGGTCATAGTAAAGCACCTTGAGCGCACGCCGCTCTCTGGGTACAAGTTACGAAAGAGTCATCGGTTAACAGCTGGGTGTAGTCAGCCCTTGCTGTTTGATGTCGTCGAGGTTGGGTATGATACTGCTAGAAATACGAGAATTCAGTCGCGATCGACTTTGGGTGTTCACCGACTGGAGGTCCTCAACTTTCACGCACCGTAAAATCTTAAGATACAGCAGGCAAATTTGCAGAATAAGTACACCAACGACATCATGGGGAAGTGATCGTCCTGGGCTGACTCCCCAGTAGCCCCTTGATCACTGAATCAGAGTGTTCGTTTAAGCTAGGGGTCATACAAGGTTTGAACGTTAACCACCACATTCCCCTTCAAGCGCCGCGCAATCAGCTTACTACTACAACCCAACCTGAGCGCACCGTACATCCTCAGTAATACACGAAACAAATGCCAAGGGCCACCTCTGGTACTAGCATTACCGCTCGTTCTGCTCTCCGTAGAAACCAGGTTGGCACCATCATCTCATAGCATAGGCGTCTTTACGAAGGAAACCGCGCCCCAGGCTTGTCGCTCGTGTCGCAAACGAAAGCTTGTATGTTCTGAATCCCGTTGTTCGAATTGGTCCTAACTAATACTGAGCAACTCACAAACAGAAATGTGATGCCGCTCGTCCACATTGTGGTACTTGCGTCAAGTCGGTTGTTCTTCCTTGCGCACTGGAGCATACTTCTCATCTTTAGTAGACAGTGGCAATCCTTAATTAGTGTTCCTGCACCTCCCGGATATGCGTAAGTCCTCGCTACATGACGATGCATCACTTAAAAGCGGCCAGACATCCAACAGAACCGCAGTGTGTTTATGATCCGGTCGATGGTTTGGCGCTTGCTCCGGACACAGATCCGATCGAAAAGATACGGGTGCTTGAAGAGGAAATCTGTGCGCATATCCTTTCCCCCCTGTAGGGCTGGCTGTGAATGAGCTTACAATGAACCCAGCAAAGCTCAAGACTCAGCTGCAAGAGCAGAGTAATGTCGTGTCACCTACCCATCATATCGAAGCTTATTATAGACCAGATTCCGTTTCGTCCTCGGCTTCCAGCGATCAAACACCCCATGCAGGGAGCAAGGCTTTGCTTCACAGTATTAAGAATGCCGCAGTGGTTCGAAAAGATAGTCAAAGTCCACAACCACGCGGAGTAACAGATCGAAGTGCTGCTGAGGCTGTCCTAGAGCTCATGTATTCGGGGTGGAATCCCGATCTCCCAGAGCCTCACATACTCAACCACTAGTTTGTGACAATCTTTCCTCGCCTTCCGACGGAGTAGCTCTAACTTCAGTATGTAGTATTGAGGTGTTTTTTAAATGCGATCCTTGTGGTCCGCGAATACTTCATCGCCCGTCTTTCCTATCCGCCATGCGCCTTCATCCCCAGGACCCTGCATTCCCGCATTCGGCCATTCTTCATGCCATTGTAACAAGCCTTCCGTTGGAATATTGTATTTCACTAACTCAAAGTTTAGTGTGCCTCGGCCTCTCGCTGGTCGCCGCGTAAAGTAGCGGTGCTCCCCGATGGATCTCGCAGGGATGAGTTCGCTGAATATCATGCGAGCAAGACCCGGCAATACATTGACAAAACAATGGCTACAGGAGAGGACATATTTCACGTTGTTCAGGCGTGCATTCTTCTTTCCTGGTATTTCTATCAAGAGGGTCGATGGGTTGAAATCTGGATTTTCGCTGGTTTCCAAACTCGCGTCGCAGTGCCATTGCGTCTGAATTACCCGGGAACATTCTCTACCCATGGCAGTGGTTCTCCAGGCGGGTACCTACCACCTCCAAAAGATTTTCGTGACCTCGAAACCCGACGGCGTACTTGGTGGATGTCAGTGGTTTTTGATAGGATTGTCTCTGTTGGTGGCTGGATCCATGCAATCGATGAACAAGACATTGGCACTGAACTTCCTTTGAAGGGCGAAGATTTTGATAGCGAGGTTCTAAAAGTTTCATCTAGAGAGTATCTGCCTGCTAATACAGAAATAGCAATTGATCCCAAGCAATCCTCAGGACATGTGCTCAGAAGACATATTCACGACTCATCTCCCTAGATACACTGACTCCTTTCTGCTTCTTATCAAGGCTGTCATGATGTTTGGTCGCGTCACGGATTTCAATGTGCGGGGCAACCTACGCTCCCCAACGGCACCAAGCAAGCACCAAGACCCTTTCGCGCTGCCAGGATTTGGCGATCTGGATAGCCTTGTCCATCACGATTTCCTCGAAAATCTTCCCCATATGTATAGATCCAACATTGGTGTCACGGATGTTTCAGGGAGTGCACAATGTGTTGACACTGACTTGTATATGGTCCACATAATACCTCATGCGTAAGCTTAGATGCTGCCGTTGAATTAGCTCGCTGATTGATATCTACAGAGCCACGATAACCCTACACAATCCTTACATGGATCTTAGTGACTTGCAACGCGCATCAACGAACCGGTGTATCAAATCTGCACAAGCAATACTGTCAGCATATTTCATGCTCTCGGCAACTTCTCTTGACCTCACCCGACTGCATCCATTTGTCACTGTATGTTGTCTTTTTAGCATATTTCAATACCTGATAAGTTCATAGATCTGCTGGTATCTTGCTGCGGTTGTCCGGGTTCAAGTTTGTAGGTATTTCATAGAGACTGGTGATCACGCCCGAGAGACTCAGGTTTGGGGAGAAATCAATGTACTACGGTGCGCTTATCACTGGCTGCAATGTCTGTACTGCCTGATGGCTTGACACTCGAGCAGCGAGGCCATGTTGAATTATGGGATGAGATCACCCATTGGAGGTGAGCCTTGAGCCTTCACAACAGCTACCTAGTCCTAGCTCTTACAGCCCCATGCAGTCAGGCAGGAAAAGTTACTTCAGGGTCTCATGAAAGAAATCGTTAGGCTTACAACTCAGGAGAAGCCACTAGAGGTTGGGCTGCCCCTTTATCCATTCTCTCATACTACTTTATTTGCGTCACCGACTGTTCCCCCCAACGATACACCTATGGCACCCCTTCCTAATCCAAGTTCGACGTTCAGCCAATCCTACAGTAGCATATCGGCAATGTACTCAGGATCAGCCGCAGTTTCGCCCACCCTACCCTCCATCCCGTTTGAGATGCACACTGAAACTAGACAAAATAGTGTAGTTTGGAGTTGCTCGGAGTAACTTAATACTTCTTGGTTATGTTGGTCTGTTACCGTATGTGTAGATGGCAAGGCACAATGAGGTCTTTTAGCACGTTCGTCATGCAGACAGCTATCGAGTAGTACTGCGGCGATGATTTAGTCTAGGTCACCTCTGTGCCTCTCAGACTCCAGCAGAGCATCAAACTTGGCTTGCATGGCCGCACGATCGTCCGCTTCGACAGTGGGAGAACTTTCACCGGGAGGTTCTGTGCGAGAATCAGGGAGCTTGCTGCGTTCGTGGCGCTGTCGGATATTATCCCAGGACGACTGACCAGCACTGCGCGAGTTAAGAGCTCTGATCTCGTCCCACCTGGTCCTGAGTTGGACTGGGTCGGACCTAGGTGCGTCACTGTCTACCAAAAGGTGAAATTTTTCATGGCTTTGATCACGAAGAGGTGAGCTCACCAACGTTGCCCTGGTCCTGAATCCACCCCTCCTCGTGGACTATGACCGCATCTTTCGCATGGTTTATGTGGTCAAGGGCAGGCCCGGTCTCCAGTTTCTTTGCGAGCATCTCTTTAAATGCAAGGCCTATCTGTCCACTACCGCCGAGTCTTTCATCGACATGGTTCAGCGCCAGAATGAAGCCCTGAGGATTCTCCAGGGAGTTGGCAAATCGGTAGTGATGCATGAATTGCCTGAAAGTGCCATACGTCGATCCGAGGAAAAAAGCTGCGATGGACCCAAGGCGGAGTCTCCATGTGTTCCACCTTGGTCGGGAGAGGGAAGAACCGTAACCGTATACCGCCGCTGACGTTCCTGCGCCGTACACTAGCTAAGCTGAAATATCAGTAGATGAACCATCTGGTGGGGTATACATACATGCCAGTCCGTGCTCGGCCCAGGTAGGAACCTGGTTGCTAACTCGTAGTCATGCTGGGATAGGACCTGTTCGTCCAGTTCAGGCCGTAAAAGTTCAGCGGTCCGTTGGCGGGTGGTAAATGTCTTGTGAAGCCACGCGATGGTGTTCAGGTAGTAGGACATCAATAAGCAATAATGTTTGATGAAGTTGGCGAGGATTACATTCCAACGCCGTCAGTTCTTCTCATTCACATCATTCAATACCGACGATGGCCGCCGCAGCGTACTTGAACGAGCCCGGTGAGACCATGTCGATATTGCCGCCGCCGCTACCGCCGAAAGTCAACGATAGGAATGAGGACGGTACGGCTAGCATGTCATCCACACCGCTCACCACCGTCTGATTCCCCGTCGCAGGCTTCGACATTCCCCTGTCTCCAGTATCTCCATCCTCCATTCCTTTCGCTGTCGACAGGACTAGGAAATATAGCCCTTTGGCCGATCTCATAGAGAGCGAGAAAGCATATGTACACCTCCTCACAGGCATAATTCGAGTACGTCTCCCCCACTTTCTCGCTCCATATCCAGCTCCATTGTTCGTACCACAGAACGTGGCTGCTGCGTGGTCACGTTCAAATCTCCCGCCCCCACAACTCGACGTCATGTTTCGCAGTGTGGAGGGGATATACAAGACCAATCGCATGCTCTTGGCAGTGAGACTTTACTCTACCTGCCCGACACAGTAATCTTTAGTTTCTCTCAGAAGCTCAAGGATATTGGCGAAAATCCGTCTTCCCCCAAGGCTCTTGGTGACCTATTAATGCGCTGGGTAGGCACATGCTTCGATCCAAGAAAGCTTTTCTCATGTCCTGGAAGATCGACGAATTAGAACAACCGTACACGACATATGCCGAAAGGTACTGTATTGGCTTCGACGGCTGGGAACCGGTCAAGTCAAACCCGAAACTTTCTACTGTCTTGCAAGTTTTCTCAGCATCTAATACTCCACCGCCCGTGCTACCGCAACCCATACACTTGTCGAATCCCTCTATTTGGTCCCTTGATGCGCTTTTTTCATTACCAAAGGGACGTCTGCAGTATTACAAGAAGCTGTACAGCAAATTGCTCAAGGGTATGACACCCGGAAGAAGTGACCACCGGCTACTAACAGGAGCCTTGATGAAATTGGATGGTCTCTTGGCAACTCTTAACGAGAGAGCTGGCACTAGTGTTGTCTCACCTGCACCGCAAATTCAACTACCTCCCAATGTAAATATCGAGATGAACCCGAATTCTGTGGCCTCCATGGAACCGTCCACGAATAAACTTGAGGAAGGTGGCGTTCTACTTTCCAGACCTTTTGGCGCGGGTTCTGCAAGTGCGGTTACTTCTATACGAGGCAGCTTCTCCTCCGGGGCGTGAGTCTATCAGTTCCCCTACGGACCAGACTTTTACTGTACACACAGTGAACGCCTCTCGCAGGAGACAGCATTAACATCACTCAGTAGGGAATCGTCTCAGAATTTGTCTATGTCTGTCCGAGATCTCGAAAAGCGCTTAGCCACTGAAAATACACTCGACATATTTACGATGCAACCAAAGGTTCGTGGTACAGCAGTGCATTCATTGCCAACTTAACCATATCTGCAGCAAATTCGACTGCAAATAGCACCACCGACCCTTCCTTACTCCCGAGAGCTTCGTCTATCAGTGAAAGTACTCGTACGATTTACCCCAAAGGCGACAGGAGTAGAGGTTATCCACCGCTATGGTCATGTTTATATATTGTCGGATCTATTTCTTCTGTGCGAAGAAATGACCCGGGAAGAGAGAGCCGCCAGAGGCGAAAGTGGACAAGATATGCATCTCTGCTATCCTCCCCTCTCTGGAAAAGTTCTTAACGTAACTGACGTGCCTGGGCAAGGTAGGTTAGGTCACTGTTATAAGTGCATGTCATTGATTGCATCCACAGATAATGCGTTACAAGTCTCTATAATGCGTAAAGAAACACTGGTTTTAGAAGCTGGTTCTCGACTTGAACGTGACAGAATTCTTAATGATTTCCAAGACTGTATATCATTTGCAAGAACGAGTAAGAACCGCTACATATTGTTAGGCCAGTTTTCCTCATCCGTTCAACCAGTTTCGAAAGCTGCGCAAGAACCCGTACCACCCATACCTCCTATTTGCAACGTTCCTCAATCACCCATGACGCGTCTCAAAACCTCGAGCATTTCTTCAAGGGAAAGACCCGATCGAGCACCCAATCCTCGGTTACTCCCGCAGTTCCAACCAATGGAGGTCCAGGCTGAGCAGGCCCACGATACCACGTTTGGCAAGACACCAGCTCCTTTCTTGCGGACTCGCTCGGAGCAACAAGACGTGGTTGCCCAGCTCGAGGCGATTCAAGTCCCCCGGCATGATGTAGTTGGCAGCCCTCCAAGTAGTCCTGTGTCACCAGGAAATGAACGGGCAATACACAATCCCGGCTCACTATACCCGTCACGTCGATCCTCAGCAACTTCCTCGTTTGTCCCAGGACAAATTGTTCCTCCCGCCCGGAGTGCGAGCATTCAATCACATTCGCCGTCCTTCGTGATGTCCACACAAGACCCTGCTCAAGGATCTGGTGGGATGCAACCACCACCGATTGTGCAGTACTCCGCACCACAAAACTTGACTCTGAGACACCACGCTTCAATGCACTCGCTTCGTCAGCCACCACCGCCGCACCAGCCTCCTTTTCAATCTCCTCCGCATAGACCGGATCAGCAAAACTTTACCACTGCTCATCATGACCCCAAACCTGGCCCACACTCCTCAAACGAGCAACTCTTATCTATGCATCCATCCGGTCCCTCAGCAATACCTCACCAGGATGAATCTTCCCACAGGCTTCAGAAATCGTTATCGTCACGGTCACTTCGTGTACAATATCAGTACGCTCAAACCCCGCTGCCTCCCGTACCCTCACTTCCAGATAGTTTATCCACACCACAGCGCCAGTACAGTCAGCGCAAGGGTTCAATGGACCCTAACATACCCACATCGAGAGCACTCCTTCCGTCTATGCAAATGGGATCGAGGACTAGCTCGATTGCAGAACCCAAGAATCTAGACCCAAGTCCTCCCACATCTCCAGCCGAAGACCATAAACTGCTTGGGCCCGTACAGTCTATAATCGTGGCGCAAATGAAATGCAAGGTATTCCATCAGCAACAACATGCACAGTGGAAGTCATTGGGTTCCGCCAGTTTGACTCTCTATCGCCAGGAACCCACGAATGTCAAGCAACTCGTTGTGGAGGCAAGTGGAAAAGAAAAATCGGTTCTCATCTCGACAATTGTTTTGACAGATGGAGTTGAAAGGGTGGGGAAAACAGGCGTGGCAATTGAGCTGAGTGATGCTAGGGGTGCACGTACGGGAGTCGTTTACATGATTCAGCTGCGGAACGAAGACTCTGCGAGTGGACTTTTCAAAACTTTCTTGGCAGGTTCTGACAGGGCGGCATAAATGTTGGCTTGTATGAGGACTTCCGTTTCATTGGACGATTGTGCATCCGTCAACTAGGCTTTTTCCCTTGCACGTTACCTATCATGCCTTTGAGGAAAGATTGGTCGTAACGGCAATGTATCCTTCAGATATCCCACTAGACTGCAGATGTAGTAGTATCAATGCAATGTTGCAGGTAACGTCACTAGCTGAACGCAGAGTGAAAAATGATCACTACCACAAACCCCGATCCGAGGCAAGCCAGGCTCAACGTCTCCTGTGCGATGAGGCTGGAGGTAACCTGTAACACACGTTCTAGTTCCAGTGGCGTCTAGAGTGAAGATGTAATCTGGTGCTTCGTGAGCCAATGCAACTTTCGGTTAGCTTCCGCAGGGCAATTACCAAGAGTCTCCTTCCAATGATGCGTAAAGCTAGTCCACATTGGCTCACAAGCGCCAGAATTTTCTGCCGGTAAAAGATTTCTGGAACCGTATGTCGCGACGTCGTTTCCCCCTAGGAGAGATGTCCGTTGAGCCTCGTCGTATGCGCTCCGCAGGCGGCGTCCAACAAGAGCAGAAAGCTCGTTGTCCAACAACAATCCGTCGGATGGCTTAGAAATCCTCGAGTTTCGAATGACCTTATCAGGATCTCCCTCTTCGTCCACAGAGATGGGAACGGTCGGGTCTATGGAGACATGCACAACACGCGAAGCTTGAAGTCTTTCTTGTTGTCGAACGGACAGTGGTTCATCAATTAGGAAGGAGTATGCAGGGTCATCAGGAGAGAAATTGAAGTCTGCTCAATGTTCGGATTCAAAGTGAGCTGCGCGCACACGAGTTCCTTACCTCCCGCTATGACACAGGGCCAGTCATGGAGTTTCCATCGCTCTCGGAACACGACGAGCTCCCGAACCAGGAGACCTGCTTGCCTTCGGCCAGTTCGTACTCGAGTGCAAGGAAGGCGGTATTTAACTCACCTTGCTCTTTCGTAGAGGTACCTAATGAGGAATTCAGGTCAGTGGGGCTGTCGAAAATATGTCATACACGAACGCAGGATGCCAGAAGAGGTGTGTCGTCGCGATAATGTAGCCCTGGATGCCTGATTCTGGACTTTGACATCGGAGCGCCAGAACGTTTGCAATGTTCTTAGTCAAGTGGCTCGATCCGATACGTTCCTGCGCACTTTGTTCGGGGTTGTTGTGAACTTGCAACTTGTCATACTCTATCACCGCTTCATGGGCACTGCGGAATAAAGTGTTCTTGTATGCAATAAGGCACCCGTGCGGCTTATTGGTACCACTTGCGTAAGAGTAAGCGTATCCGGCAAGATCGAGAGCGGGAAGAAGTCTATCTAGCATGTCCACTTCCTTTATTGTGAGTTAGCGGACTACAGGCAGCGCTGTTGGACTACGGACCTGCATACACAGGATATCGGCATCATGAGAGATGATCTCAGCGAGAAGCATCGGGATCCTTTCATTCGCTTTACGAGCTTTTCCACTGGTTGGGAAGAGCTCTGACCCTAGTTACGGAATGTAATTCGATGATCATAAAGATACGATAATTGGCTCGACGCACGAACGAGACACTGGGCGAGTAACTGACGGGTACTTTGAGCGAAACGGATGCATTGCAGGGGTGTAAATACGGACGTTCCAAGTCATGACCTTGACCGTCCCGGTTGGAAGCTGGTCTGGCGACCGGAGAGATGTCCATGGTCTCGCGAGGAAGAGAGGAGCTGTAGGCTCTCTGCGACGTTTCTTTTCGAGACGTTTCCGACGTTTTTCTTCTGCCTCTGTGTCCATCTTGAAGAGGATGATGTAATCGCGATCACTGGCAGGTCAACTCTAACGTGAACGCGCATGTCCAAGCTGTTCACCGCAGCGCGCCTTCTGACGACGACCGCCATTCGCCGTACAAATAAGAACAGCATACTCACCCGGTCAAGGTCCATGGCTCCATTCCAGGATCGTTTGGCGATTCCGGACGACGCGTTCACGTCTTTTGGGAATTTCGACCGTGTTCAGCATTTCCAACTTGACTATACGGATGTGGTCGTCTCAAAATGGAGGAGCCGCGCCAGCGGCTTGACCCTCGTTCATCTAGACTACGAGGGTGGGTGCCCTCGTCTAATCTCCTTCCCGCACCTCTGAAACCATTTTCAGCGCCACTCATTAACGGATATTTTGTTGTTGCAACTGAGAGTAAGTCTCTTATGTTCTCGTCGTAGGCGTCCCTGCCCGTCTCACTCTTTTAGTCTTCAATGATAGTGGTTGTCCTCACACCCTAGAACAGTGCGCTTTCTGACGCATTTTTTTTCGTGTCCAGTTTATAACGCTGATCTTTTAGCCTGGTATTCATGGGATCGGAGAAGTACCCATATAAAGGCATCATTGACCATCTCGCTAATCGTGGTTTCTCTGATGGTACCAACGCTTGGACGGACAATGATCACACAGGCATGTAACGTCATACTTTGCTTACCCCCCGTCTTTATCCGCACATAGCCTATACTGCTTCAACTGCTGGAGAACAGGGATTCTTACAGCTCTTGCCAATATATCTCGATCATATTCTGTACCCGACAATGTCTAATGCTGCTTTTGTGACGGAGGTACAGCCAACTTATCGAAATTTGCAAACAACCTAACCGCTTTCGTCCAAGGTTCACCATATTAATGCAAAAGGCGAAAATGCTGGTGTAGTGTACAGTGAAATGCAAGGGCGCGAGAACACCTCTGGCGATCTGATGGCTCTTCGGTCAGTGTTACCGCCGATAGCTTACTTCCTGCTTACATCTTCTTCAGCTCCCAACGTATCTTATACCCTCCAGGCAGTGCTTACCGTAGTGAAACCGGTGGTCTCATGGAGGCCCTGCGCGTTCTCACAGTGGAACAAAGTATACCCTCCGTTGATTGCTTATATTAGCTTACATCTCTTTACAGTTCGTCAGTACCACAGCACTTATTACGTCCCTCATAATCTGTCGTTGATCGTCACTGGGAAGCTTTCGAGTGGAACGAAATCTCTTCTCTCCGTTCTCCAAGACAAAGTTGAGCCCAATATCATTGCGCACGGCCAAAATCAGGGACCGCGTCCGAAAGGCTGGAAACGACCATTTGTGGAGACGGCAAGTGCCAACCGCGAGCCCATCAAGAAAGTCATCAAAGAAGCTGTCGAATTCCCGGAGAAAGACGAGAGTCAGGGTGAACTGCTTATCACATATAATGGCCCGCCTCCTACGGCATTCTTGGAACGGAAGGTTTGCTTGATATTTCGAATATGTACATTGGCTAACCATTTTTTCAGGCTTTGGACATTTTATCTACCTACCTTACATCATCACCTGTAGCTCCTTTTAACAAGGAATATGTTGAAGTAGAATCTCCCCTTTGGTAATGTTTTATCCTTACATCATATCACCATACTCATCCTCTTGAAGCTCTTACATATATTTCAGCGAAGATGCTCGCGCCACGATGGTAGACTTGCCCGTCTACATCGGTTCAGTGCCTACGGAACACTTGGAAGGTTTTGATGCGAAGCTGTCCACTAGTTTCCGTCGTATCGTAACAGAAGGCATTAACATGTCCCGGATGGCGATGGTCATTAACCGGGATGAACGCCAAGTGAGGCTCTTCCCCACTGATACGGGATCGTAGCCCCTTACCAGTTCAACCTTTTTAGTTGCGGAGCAAACTTGAATCTGCCAAAGGAGATACTTTCTCAGGCACGATAATAACAGATTTTCTGTACGGCGCACTAGATGGCTCGGATCTGCGCGGGGCTTTGGACGAGATCAAGTACTACAATATTCTCCGAACTTGGGACAGCTCACGATGGGCGGACCTTTTGAAGAGGTGAGTCATGTGCATCTTCTATTGTGTTATGCTCACAGAGATTACAAGATACTTCGTCGACCAGCCTTATACGGTCGTTATCGGAAGACCTTCGGCAAACCTTGCGGAGAAACTTGAAACGGTCGAAAAGGCTCGCCTGGCTGCCCAGGCCAAGAAGCTTGGACATGAGGGTCTTGTGAAAGCAGGGCAGAAGCTCGAGGCTGCAAAGGCAGAGCATGGAATACCCATCCCGAAAGAGATCCTAACTTCATTCCCTGTCCCCGATGTGAAGAGTATATCGTGGATTCCTGTGAAGAGCGTGCAAGAATTGGGAAAGGGCCGGAGTGGTTCTTCCGGGCCGTTGTTGAAATCAGACCTTGAAAATCACATTAGGAATGACGGTGAGCCATTGTCGATGTTTGTTCAATACGATCACGTCAAAGTGAGTTTCTTCTCGGTTGGAAATATTTCTCGACCGACAGTCTCCATAGTCGGATTTCGTGGGTATCCATGCATTCTTCTCGCTTGCAAGCATCCCAGACGAACTTCGCCCGTTCGTTATTTCATTCCTGTTACACCCAGCTCTCTGACATTTCCTAGATACGTGTCTACTTATGCCGCTGCTTTCTTCTCTTTACCTGTCAAGTTGGAAAATGGTGATGTCTTGGGTCATGAGGAAGTTGTCAACCAACTGGATGATCTCACTGTTTCGTACGAGGCGGGGCTCGGACTATCAGATCAATTTACCGAATTTGTGCGTATAAGTTTTAAGGTCGAGACAGCACACTACAAGTTCGCTGTTGCCTGGCTCCGCAATCTTGTCTGGGGCGCTGTGTTCGATAAAGAAAGGTGAGCAAACGTTTGCAATACGAGTTTAGGTGATTAACCCGCATCAGGCTCCTTGTTTCTGCTGCGAAGCTTGCCCAGTCCCTTCCTGAGCTCAAGCGTGATGGCAATAATGTCCTGTCGTCGATATGGACTGAAACGTTATTTGACAAGAGTTCGACCTCACTCGCTGGCTCGATCTTGTCCCAAGTAGACTTCGTGCCGAAGCTTATAAAGGACCTTCAGGAGTCCCCCGAACAAGTGATTGCTGCCTTTGAGAAACTGCGCGAGTGTTGTGTGTATCGTTTACCTTGTATCTCGGGAGATGTCTCACCGACGTTCAAACTTGTAGTGACCGATCCCTCTGGAATCCGGATATCTGTCACCGGAAATGTATTAGGTCTCGAAAAACCCCGTAGCACATGGCAAGAGAGGTTCGCTCACCTTGACGTAAGCACGAGTTCTCATTTGGTTTATTCCCCATTTCCCATTGCCCCCGCCCACCAGGCGTCAACCTTGGCTCCTGTAAAACTGACTTGCGAGACGCTTAATGAATTGGGCAGTAACCCTATTAGGAGGGTAGGAACAAGCAGTTTCCTAACGTGTGTCCGCTTATCCCGTTCTAGGCAGTTGTTGTTAGTTTGCCCACTGTCGAAAGTTCATTTGTCAGTCACACGACCAAGGGCATCCAAGGCTTCGATCATCCGGAGTACCCGGCATTGAGGGTCACACTCGAGGTTTTGAACGCGACGGAGAGTTTTCTATGGGTATCACAGAATTTCTTCCAAATGATGACCATTGCTGACGTCGCTCACAAGAGGTCGGTCCGTGGTGCTGGCCTGGCTTATGGCGCATATGTGACTGCTGATAGAGAAGCTGGGTTGATTACTTTCTCCCTATACCGAGTAAGTTGGGTCTTCGTTTCAACATTGCCCTTTCTGACCCATACACAGAGTTCCAACAGCATAGAAGCCTTTGAAGAGGTGAACAATGTTGTTTCGGGATTAGTTAACGGTTCCGTAGGTTTCTATCGCATTGTCCATGTTGGTTCAGTGGGGTAACTCGTCTAGATCGAGCTCAGTGAAACGACAGTAGATGCGGCAAAGAGCAGTATCGTCTATGCTGTCACAAAAAATGTTGCAACAGCAGGCAGAGCTGTAAGTGATTCGGATATCGATATCCAAGGCATTCGATTTACTCAGCTTCATGGCAGGCGATCAACTCGTTCACAAACCAGGCGCTCAAAGGTCTGAGCCAAGATCATAACCTCCAGCTGTTGGAAAAATACCGAGCGGTCACCAAGGATGACATCCTAGCATCTCTCAAGAAGTATATCCTGCCAATTTTTAGCTCGTCTACTTCCACCGCCGTTGTCGTCACTGCGCCATCCAAAGCTGATCAGATTGCCGAAGGGTTAACAGGCTACGGGTATGATGTAGAAAAACGGACATTGGAAGTCGAAGGAGACGAAGATGGGTCATTTGGGACCAGCGGTGGTTCTGAAGACGGCTCGGAGGATAGTCGGTGATCACAACAAAGCAGAGTATTCTCTATTCAATGACTATTCTTCGTCTGCATATATCACGTCCTATTCTTCTGGTGTGGTGGGCTGTACTGGACACGCAGTCTCGCTACTCTCAAGCACCTCAATCATCTGTCTCTGTACTTCTCCCGGCCTCAGCTCAACGTCGCAAAGAAAATCATTTTCGACAAGAAAACGTATCGCCTGCGATAAATTGGATACAGTGGCCCGAATTTCAGGCAGAAGGAGCTTGACAATATAATCATTAGCGGATAGGACAAGTGAATAACAGGCCCCAGTACGTTACGGAGCAGTGTTGACTGCGATAAGAACGGATTTTGCGGTGGTTTCTTTGGCCGAGATATTTTTCTGGTGTATTCCTGAGTGTACGCGCGTGACATTTGTACTTCTGTATTGTGCCCAGCCTCAACTTTCATTGTGCACGGTGAAGTAGGAATTTTGGACGACATGACTTCAGGTGCTTCGTCGACTTCCGCGATTGACGTGGGGGTTGCTTCTCGAGCGCATTCAGTCTTTGCGCCTGCAGGTTCGTCGGTCGAACCATTAACGATTTCTGTTCGGGGCTTTTCGCGTCGGGCCAGATCTTGCCGAAAACCTCTGCTCCTCTGATGCCCTCTTCCCCGGTATCCCTTGTTTCCACCCTCCGCTGCGTTCTGCCTATATCTTTTCCTTGCGCCAGCACCTATATCTTCCAAAGTCAGCTGTCCCCGTGCAACGGCTTCCTCAAGCTTGCGTTTCTTATCCCGAACATTTTCGTCCGTTGGGAATCGCCTTCTCCGCTCTGATATCCAGGCATTGATAGCTTCTGGGGTGTCCAGTACTAGGGACGTCCCTTGAATGGTGATGGGTTTTCTAAATCTGCATTAGCCAAGGAACAGTACGATATTGCGCACGATGCACCCTCTTAAACTGGGATCACCATCCCAATCATCCTTTTTCTCCCACCCACGCGGAAATATAAAGTGTCGATCCATCATATGAATCTCGACAGACTTGCGAGAGCCGGTAAATGGACAACCCTGGCGAGTACATCGACAATTTCCCGGTTGATACCAACTCCCGAAAGTGAGATGATTCTGGATAGGCCTTGCGATCGCTTGCGACTGTGCTCGCACGGACGGCCGGTCGCGGGGAGATGGAGTAGGAATAGTTGGTGTTGTTCTGCTCGTTCCGGGGACATAGGTCGACGAAAGCGTGTACCCGTCCGCGGTTGTTCGAGGTCGGTAAGCTTGTACGTAGGCCTGATAGTAATGGGAAGAGAAATGATGGGCATATGGGTCAGCCAGCACCGAAGTCAGTGCAGTGGTGGGGACTGACAAAGCCTCGCGCGAGGACGGATGGTGGCCGTTCATCGCAGCGACGAGCTCAGCCAAACGATTCAAATTACAGCAACCCATTGGTGCACGTGATCTCTAAATACGCATGTGAAGCAGCTAAAACACAATGCATTGTAGTATGTCAGACATGGCGCAATATGTATCTTGGTCAGAGCTAACGTGGGGTGAGGCAATGGAGCGAATCGGAGTCAAGAACATCGAAGTGAAGAGGCCGTTGTGCGAATTTTCGGTGATAAGGGATGGGGAAATGCACAGCGTTAAGGTTAAAGACCGATAACGAATACGGCTCTTCTGAGTGTACGCAGAGACAAAGCGAAGCACATGTTGAAGGGTGAAGAGAGCGGAAAGGGGGACAAGAAGGCTGGGAAGATGAGGCATACGGGTCGATTTGAAAGGCGTCGTGTTAGTCGCGTAAAGGGGTCGAGCAGAGGATGGCGGGAATGTTGGTTTACTCTTGTGAGTCCTGCTGTTGCTGCTCTCTCCCAATTCTCCTCTCCTTTTCGCTCTCCAACTGATTATAGAGTAAGAACAATGCCTTCTCGTTGGCAGCAGGAGTCCCGATGATGGTGAACATTCGTTCACCAGAATTGTCGTGTGGGGCCTTTGCAATAGATATCTTGGACCCAGAGAGTCGGCGAATCTCGGTAATTTTACTTCCATTCCGACCGATGATGCATCCGACCATATCGGCAGGGATTAAAATGTTTTGCGTACGAAGATTTGCAGGTGGTTGTGTCATCGAGGGTGAATTTGGAGAGGGCGGAGACGAACCACGGCGAATAACATCGCCAGTGGATCTGCGCGTGCTCAGACCGCCAGCATAACCGTTGGTCGACCGCCTTGAGCCGAGACGTTCCTCGCCAACACCAGGGTGGAAAGGGACCGTCCCAGCGCCCCTTTCCCAGTCCTCGAGCAAGCACTTTCCAATCTCTTCGATCGCACGACCGATGGCTTCTGGGGGACCCTGAACCTCCACGATGCGTTCGGTTGACTGCGGGAGCATCTCCTTCGAGGCCACCATGCGCGCCCCAGACAGGTCCTGGATGGCTTTAATTTTGAGGCCGTTGCGACCGATTACGGTTCCCATCAGATTATGTGAGATGAGAAGGCGGATAGAGGTATGTGGGGATGAGGAGGAGAGGGAGACAGGGGAGGGACTTGATGAGACGAGCTGCGCGATGATGAGGTTGTATGCCTGCAGACGCAGGAGATGTGGGTGAGGCTGAGGAGACGGAAAAAGGACGCGTACCTTTGCGATTGCGTCGACAGAACCGCTGACTGTGAGGACCCGTTCGTGGACGCCAGGGATGACCTTGCTGACGCCTGCCCTGACGCCGGTCTGCTCTCTGAGATCTGCGACGTTTTTTCCGCCTTTACCGATGATGACGCCGGCCTCCTTTGTCGTTACGAGAGCGCGAAGGGTGAGGACGTCGTGGGTGGAGGTTGGGGAAGGGGAGCGGGATGCTGTTGGCAAGGATGAGTTCAGAACGAGCGATAAGGAACGTTTTTCGTCACCTGTTGGGTGTTCTGCGGACATGGTGGTGGAGGGAGGGAAAGAAGAGGTCGTTGGCGGCGGCGGCGACGGTTCCAACAGCTTTGTGGCTGCGTTTGACTCGAACCCCTCGCGTTCGTCGCCCCGACAGCACAGCCACTCATAGCTCAGACAAAAAATCGCATAGTTATGCAGTCTCATCGTACTCGACACGACCTAGTCAAAGACGCCTAGAATCCATACTCTACAAGCTTCTCAAAGGATGGTGATGCGTCCGCGACCGCTTTTTGGCGCTGCTTCAGCAGTGCAATCTGCAAACTCGCGATCAACTCTTAGTCCAATCCCACCGCCGTTCCACCCACCTTGCGTTCATGGAATGCCTGTGCTTTGATCTTCCTCTTCTCCTCGAGGCGGTCAACCACGTCCTTGTAGCCCCACCCGACCTCATGCGACAGACGCTGCAGAAGCGATCTATTATCACTGCGCACCAAGTGTCAATTCCATCATCTCCCGTACCTTGACAGTGCAGTATTTCCGGCCAGGCTTCAGCCGCAGCACTCGGAGGGCCTCTGGAACGACCATCCGCTTCTTACGGTCGTATGGTGGAGGGACACCCTCAAAGAGCTTCAAACGCTCCAGCGCGGCAGCACCCCTGGCAGTTTTGTGGGGCACCATGCCGCGGATGGCGCGGAAAAGAATTTTGGAAGGAGCGCGGTGGTGAAAGGGACCCGACTTCTTGGGGTTAACGATGTGGCGCTTGTGCAGGAAATTGTGGTAGCGGAGCTGCATGGCGCGAGACGTCGTCTGGACTCATTCAAAAAGAACGGACGTGCAACCATACCTTGTTGCGGAAGAAACTGCCGGAGATGTTGATCTCCTCGCATCTCACAACAACGATCTTCTGGCCGGACAGGATTTGCTTGGAGATAATAGAGGCCAATCGACCAAGGAGGTGACCCTTGCCATCAATGACGATGGGTGTCGAGGAGAAAGTGGCCATGACAAAGTCTATATCGGATGAGATGATTACTGAGCGAATTCGAGCGTACTCGCCTGTGCACGGAAGTGGTCAGCAGCGCAATGGCCAAGGACGTCGAGCCCGCTTACCTCGAGGATCTCTTGAAGTCGTTGCGAAATGTGGGAACAATACGATAGAGACAGACAGCCACCATGACTAAAACTATACAGTTATCCTCGGTGATTTCCGAGTCCAACTATTTTACAGTTTGCTCGACGCGATCCACTCCGCTGTGCCATAGACAGTCGCCGTCCACGGTTTCTCTCGTGCCCTGTTCCTCGTCCAGTATTCAGCTATCCTCTCGCGCTTGTTCACCGCATCGCACACTTTCCCGCACAACTCATACTGGTCCGTCTTGGCAGATGAGAACAAGTCGGTGATAAAGTTGATTGCGGTGGCGACTGCGACCATATATCCCTTGAGTGATTCAGCGGCGCCAGGGACCACATTGGTGCTATTATTCAAGTCCGACAATGCGCCTTCGGTATTCCGCAGGTATCTTGTCACAAGACCCCGCCAGAGCTTCGCGCGCTTGGGCGGTGTCAACCAGTCCTGAGTTGGTACCATGTAAATGGAGAGATGGCCCCTGTTTTGTTTAAATACACTACCTTGGTGACGGACGTATCCCAAACTCGACCAAGGAAAAACAAGGATGCTTCCATGATCATCTGTGCACTCGCCCTCACCTTGAGACACATGCCTTTTAGAAGCTGTCTTACCGTTTAGCCTGCTTCCTGTCTCCGTCATCTTTGACACTCACAGGTGTCCCTCGAGGTGCTAAAAACTCCTCCAGGAATGCTAATATAGCACAAGTCTCCGCCAGCACGAAATCATGTCCCCCTGCAGATTTGCTTCTCACCCGCAAAACTGGGAGCGCAGAGTATGGGTAAAGATCGCGAGTGACTTTCCCCGACGATCTCCGTTGGGCCCAGGTTTCTGGTGAAACCTCTTCCAGCGTGAACGGAATTCCAGAGTCGACGAGTAGGAGTAGGACAGGCTCTCCACGCCCGCGAATTGTGAGATAGGTGAGATGAAGTTCACACGAGCTCATGATGGTCACGCCCCAATGACCCAGTGACTTATGGACAGTAATTTATAGGTTTTGACCGGTGCCCGAGGCCCGTGGGACAAGATATTGCCCAACTTTCTACACACTCGAACGGAGAAGTGCTTAGACCGGGTGGCAAGATGCGTGTAATTGATGCTAATGACAAGTGGTGGAACATGCTTCCCTCAATGAGCTGGTAGAAAGTGAGCAATGTACAATGCGGAAAGAACGACTTATAAACCTTCGGGTGTTTTTGCAATATAGTCGACGGCTGTTAAAGGCAAAGAGGTCAACGTTGGGAGGTCAAACTCCAAGTGAAGGAAACATGCCCTGTTGAACGGACTTTATTTCATCAGCTTCGGCGTCGGGAATCTCGATGGCAAACTCCTGGGGAAGACGAGCTGAGGATTATGTTAGCAAAAGGAAAGACGAAACGAACCTCTTCTATGGCCATGACGACTTCGACCGCATCTAAGCTGTCAAGAGACAGGTCGGTTGCAAAGGAGGCCGAAGCCGAAACCTATTTAAACATGTAAACATTGTGAAAAATACGTCTGTACTGAAATATCACCTTGGAGGGGTCGACTTTCTCAAAACCTTTAAGGACGGTAAAGATTCTAGTTTGTATGTCTTCCTTGGACAATCCTGCTGCGGCGGAGAAATTTGCGCGGTGCAATCTGTAGGCAGACTGCTTGGAAACGGCAAAGGTTGGTCTGGCGCGGGACAGACTGCGCAGAGTTATACGAGCGAACGACATTTTGGTGTGTCGCAGAACGCGTTCCCGGTGAAGGCGTTTTACTCCTCGTCCGGACATTACCGAGGATACCCGTCACGTGAGACAAGCCTTCTCAAGTGAACACTACCAATGAAGCATGGCGTCGCGTTTCGAAAGTTCTCGAGGACCTCCTCCCACCGTAGTTTGATGCTTCGGTACGCGGCGTAGCTTATTTCCTGGATCCAATTTTCACGCTACAGACCCAGAAACCTTGTCAGCTCGTTGTTCGAGCATGAGCAAATTCGAACTACGCTTCCAAAGGCAAAGGATACCGCAAGACTGGCGGAGAAGGCACGAAGTCTGAGTCTTGCTATGTGGCTGTCTGACTCCGAGTGTAGATCATAACGCTCGGTAAAAGGGGGAGCGAAACGTCCTATCGACGTGCTCAAGGCTTCCTCCTCAAGTCCGAGGTCTTACCAAAGGTTTTTTCTACCTTTGCGCAGAGATACAAGGAGCGACCAGGAGGTTATACCCGCGTCGTTCAGATTGATAACCGCAGAGGGGACAACGCACCTATGGCTCTTTTGGAGTTGGTTGATAATCCCAAAGACTTCAAGTTCGAGCTGACAGCGCGTGCTGTGGGTCGGGAGCTGCTTACAGACAAGCTGCGGTGGAACACGCCGAGAGGTGTGCTCAATAATGGTGTCACGGATGCTCGTGCCTCTGTCTCCGACGAGCTCCGGTTGAAGGCATCTGATAAAGGGCAGCTACGCGCCGTGACGCGAAGAAACCTCCAAAAGGTGTTAAGGTATCGGGGACGCGAAGCATTTTCTGAGATTAGCCAGAAAGCGACTGCGCACATGGTGAGTATCTCGATTGTGCAGGACTTGTGTCACTGAATATCTTCCAGGAGACACTACTTGCCAGACCGATGCTGCAACACAGAGCACAACTGGCTGAGAATTCGAGGGCAGAGAATGCCAAGGCTCCCTATAGCGCGGCGTTCCCAAAGACATCCCAACACGCAGGGTCCGCTGCCCCCGGTGAAGTCCGACCTGCCGGGCAACTCGCCAAGGGTTCGCTCACACGGACGGGCTGGTTGCCCAGGAGTCGATCGCGTTCTGCCAAGAAATATCCACCGCAACCCTCGGCTTATACTGTACAGAGCCTGCTGCTTTAGTGAACTGAACAATACTCTGGCTTGTTTTTCGCTGCTATTACGTTAGTGTTTGGCACTTCGCTCGGTGCTCCGAGGGGACAACGAACAATAACGATTGTTGGAACTCTGCGAGAAAACTCGACAACGGCAACGAAAACAATAAGCACAGGAAGAGATACAAGACGGATGCAAGGTTGTGATATCACAAACCACCACGGATTTGGTGCCAACCAATAATGTTACATGTCCAAGAGTATTGCAGCAAGTCCTTCGCTCTCATCTGGAATGGTGAGACCGCGCGCAGATGGGAGCGAATAAGAAATAAATTTAGGTTACGATTACGTCGGGTGCGAGTGATTAGGATCCAGCAGAATGACTTGCATTCTGTCGTTTGACGATGGTAAAGTATGAGGGTGTCGGCGTCAGAAGGTATAAATGTTGTGGACGGGCTCACTGGGAGATCCAAGGGGATATGTGAGGTATGCGAATCATCTAAGGCCGAGTAGACGTACAGAGTCGTTCCAGACGTTGTAGCGATAGTCTCGCCAAACGCGGTCAACTGTGACCCCATTGCACTGTGGGGATGGAGATGCACGCTGCGACGGGCGGGAAGACGTCCCGCCCGCAAAGAGTTGTGACATATCGCATCGTATGTCCCTCCAGCTTCGGGCACTGCAAACACATGATGGGTCAAAGAATGAGAAGGCGATGGTGGAAGCGCACCTCACGTTGGCGACCTTTGTGCGGGATTTGAGGGCGTACTTGTAGAGCGAGCCGGCATCGAGGACGAGGGTGATGCTCTCCCCAGGATGGAGCAAGACGATCGCGCTGGTGGACCGACCATAGTCGCGCAAGAGCTGTATGGTTGCGCAGTCGTGCGTGTCGTTTGTGAAGTCGAGGCAGACCTCGTAGGAGTCTTGGGTTGGGACGGGCATGGGTATGGGTGGGTGTGCGTCGCAGACGCCAAGTATGTGGATTGGGTGGAGATAGGAGGAAGAGGAAGCCTGTCCCGCGTGTGCTGCTGGTTTTGTTGGCTTTGCGGGCGAGTTTCAGACGGGCCACGTTGACGACGGCCTGCTATGCGCTTCTAACGCGGTGGATCCACGCTGGTACGGCGTGTCCGTACCAGTGCGTCTTAGTTGAGGGATGAAATGCAGAACAAATAGCTCGTCCATTCAGTCAAAGAGAGAATAGCAGTACAAAAAGAGTCCAGGTAATCTAGCATCTGTGGTATGTCATACACCGGGATAGGGCCGGGTAGTCGTCTTGTAATCGGTGTACTGAGGCTCAGGACTTTGCGACAGGTGGGGTGCGTGACCCTCTGGTGTAGACCCGCCACTATCTTGAGTCCTGTGTCCGTAGCCACGGTGATCGTCGGCCTCGTAGGATGCCCTGGGATTCCAGGGATCACTCCGATCGGCCATTGGAATATCATCCGCTAGTGGTCTGGTTGAATCATTGAGTATTTCATACTTTGTGTGGTCCTCTCGCTGAGAGGCGCCGTACGACGACACGACGAAAATGAAGTAGGCCTGGGGTATGAGATAAACACGCGGATTGCGATGGTAGGCCAGACCATCACTCACGTGGACGGGGGCAAAGAAGACCCAAGAACCGACCATCAGACCGATATCAACCCATGAGAATATGTCGCAGAGCGTCTGACCTTCGGATGAAGTGCTGTCGGAGGCGTCGCTACCGGGAAAGTAGGTGGCCACGCAGTTTGACAGGGCCGTGGAGTGACGAGTGGCAGAGATGATGATCCAAGCGGCGGCAATGGCAAACACTAGGACAGTTGCACATGTATGGAGGGTGACGTATCTGCGGTACAGGATCGGTTTTTCCTGTGCGTGTGAGAGGAGGCGAGAGGAATGGACGGAGGCTGCGACTTACTCGTGCGACGCCGATGAAGCCGAGGATCTGAATGGCTGCTGCTACATAACAGACAACGCCAAAGAGTACCGGGGCAAAGGAGGGGGTTGCAGCGCCAACGACTGGAATAAAAGAGGTGAGACTGCGGAGACGGGGTGAGGAAGAGGAGGCCTACTAGACGGGGCGGCGATGGAGAGGGTCCCGACGACGAAAGCGATGATGAGCTGTTCTGTGAGGGTGGCATAGATGCCTGCGTTGACGAGCGGAACGGCGCAGCAACAATACTCGCGCGGCTTCTTCATGACGGTCAGCGACAAAGTCTCTACTCTTCCCACGGTCGTCTGTTCTCAACCATGGTCCGCCTTTTTTCGCTCTCTCTGCTCGCCGTCTTTGCAGGTTCAGCGCTTGCACTCGAGCAACAGGTCACCGCAGACACCTTATCCGACAAGTGGTCCTATACCGATTGCGGTACGAATACACCACTCGGACAATCCACGGTTCTGACGACGAGACAGGTCAACCTACCGACCCTATTCAGATTCAATCGATACAGGTGTCTCCAGACCCACCCAAGCCAGGTCAAGACCTCACCGTCACCGTAAAGGGCTCCGCTGTCGAGACCATCGAGGTGCGTCTTTCCACTGACCTTGCGCAACGCTAGCTGATCCCACTTCAGGAAGGCGCGTATGCTGACGTCGTTGTCAAGCTTGGCCTCATTAAATTATTGTCAAAGAAATTCGACGTGTGTGAGGAGGCGTAAGTCTGACATGCACCGAGGTAGTCATTCGTCCTCACGGTTCTTAGCCGGGCTGCCAATGCCAGCATTCAATGTCCTGTGCAAAAGGGTGACTATGTTGTCTCGCACACAGTCGCGCTACCGAGGGAAATACCACAAGGTCTGCCTTTGATTCATACGGTCTGTTTTCATCTCATGTCCCACTCTAGCCAAGTTCGCTGTCAACGTCAGGGGATACACAAAGAATGACGATGACATGCTCTGCTTGGATCTCAAGGTGGACTTTATGAGAATCCCCTTCCCTAGAGTTTGGTGATTCCGTGACGATTTCTTGATGTACATACGCATTTTTGATAAGATGAAGTCGTGTACCGCAATAAGAAACCTGCCGCGGTGTTCTTGACTCGGATATGCCAAAGAGTTCCAGGAAGAAAAAGGAGAAGATTGCAGACTTTTCGGTCAGATCGTCCAGACACATGCTTTCTTTCTCTGAATCCTTGCTCTAGAAAGCGAAGCTGAAGCTCGGCAAGGGGAAAAAGTTGCCCTCCAATGTCGTCGACACTTCCTTCAAGGCTCGCAGTGGGTGAATGCGTTCTTCTCCCATCTCGTTGCTCAACTTCTCAAGGTATCACTCTTCCGACCCAGAGCATCGCCGTCGAAAGGGACCATGCCGAACCCACCAACAAGCGGCGACAGACCTTCAGCAATATACTCTCCCTTTTAAAACACTACAGTGCTAGTACACGCAAAGATGCCATCCTCAATGCCCGAGAATTATTCCAAGATCATCCTGGTTTGCTACAATGTTCAATTGCCCCGCTCCTCGGTGCTTGTGCACGCCTCATCACTGACGAGGTATGTCTCCACCCGCATCCAAGTTTGCCTGGTACTGCATTTCCACAGGATGCCAACGTTCGAAAATCTTTACTCTCCTTCTTCGAGTGGGTTCTGCCTCGTCTTGAAAAAGTGATTATGTGTACTATCGTGGTTTCCAAGCCTTGACGTTTCCTTTGCAGAAAGATCTAATTCCACACGCGCCGCTGCTGTTACTTTTCACCACTTCTGCCCAAACGCATATATTCCCTGAAATCCGAATAGATGCCGTACGATTCTTGGACCTTCTTCTAGACACTGTTCCAGAGAGTGCAGTGTGTGGTTGGAACGAATCCGGAGTTGGCCACGGAAAGCGCGTCTTGGACGGTTACCTTGGAATCCTTGGTGCAGCTGAAGGCTTGTTGACACGAATTCTCGATCTTTACATTCGTCTTATATTCATCTAGGAACAACCCAGACGATCTCCACCACACCTGTGGTACTTTCTCCCCAGGTAGATGTGTCTGTCCGTTTTTCCCATCTTGCTCGATCTCAGACATCGTTAGTCGAAACTGGTAGTCCTGCAATCGCTTTGTTCCTTTCTCAGTCGTGCAATAGACCCGCGGTCTTCCGCATGGGGCGGATCACATAGAGAGGTCAGCCAAGCTACAACAGCAGTCCCAACTTGGTTTTTACGGCCTTCTTTCGTGACTGCTCGGCTATACGAAGAACACGCAAACCTGTTCGGGACCTCACTTTGTGGGGTAATTGGCAAGCATCTAGTATGGAGTATGGAGCCCGAGTCGGATTCTTTCGATGAAGACTTTGTTTACGATCCGCGACCCCTGTGTGGAGAACGAGAAAGTGCGTGGGATCTGTCAGATCTTTGCCCCGAATCGGACAGTGCTTCACATCCGCTGGGCAACATTCCCTTGGTCGTGGTAGGCAGTCACTTCTTGTGGATGATCCAATGGTAGAACGTGGTCCAACGTGAATCTTGCAGAGATTGTCTCGAAAACTTCATCCCACTCTGACTGCCACGTTTCTGGATGGCGCACCCGCCGTCTTCTCGCCAAGTACGAATCCGACGGAACCGGAAGTCCAGATGCTCATTGCGGCTCTCAAGATTACCCGGACCTTATACCATGGCATCCTCCAGAGAGCTGATCTGGTGCGTGGGCCGTGTTCCAAGGCTAGCATCTTTTGAACCCATGTTGAACTAGGGAACGGATCTCCTTGTCCCTTTTGAGGAGCTCAAGACGTTACTTGATTACCTCGCTGGGTACTTTCCATTTACTCCTGCACATCGAGAAGCAAAGGCAAGTGCAATGCTTGGCGCTGCTACCCAGGTGAATTCACCAGAAATGCAGGTGGAACAAGCTTTCCAGGATCTCAGTGTGATCTACTGCGAGCTCACATCGCTACTCGTTCTCGTCTCACACCTGCCAGGAGCTAGGGATGTGCATTGGGGAAATCGTTTTCAAACTCTGCGCAACAAGCCCTTGTCGCCTCTCAAAGGCCGTTTTCTGCTCGGCTTGCAGGCCGACATCGTCACATCCTACGTCATTCGGCTTCTGCAGGGGGACGGCGGATCAAGTGCGCAGCTACCGAGACCTGTCTCGGCCGCAGTATACGTGGCGCTTCTTCCGACAATCTGGGCATTGTTGAACCAGAGGAATGGACAAGATGAAAAAAAGCCGTCACCGGTGTTGGTGGCAACTATAGATCATGCGATGAGAACTACATCAGGTTCTGGGGTGAAACGGTTGACGGTGGAGTTTGTGGGCCGACTTTTGCTAGTAAGTTTTTGCTTGTACCGGGGCGAAACCGCCGTGAATTCCTCTTGCAGCTCGAAAAAGAAGCTGGCTACGCCGGCTACTTCAAGCCTCGTGATGCGAGACGGAAGTTTCAGGAGTGGATTCTGCACCTCCCTAAAACCCTTTGGGAGATAGGGATAGACAACCTGGCCACGACGCAGGTGAGCCCGAGGCCTGGTTGGTCCTCGCCTCCGTTGATCCGATCGATTTCCAGACAGTTTTGGAGGTGCTCTTACGTCTCCTCCAACGTGGCTCCCACGTCATGGAGCGCGAGGTCCGTTCCCGTTATTGAGAAGTACTGAGAGATTCGGGGGACTGATGTCCCTGACCCGCAGCAAATCGCTTCGTTGAGCTCGCGCCTCACACCGTTCTTCATGATCGTACACCCTGTACGGGGACAAATTCTTGGACCGTTTGCCAAGCTGCCGACGGGTGCCCTGCATATCCGGAAGTTTGCGTTGGACGTGTGTGCGTTGCTGATGACGGATCAAGCAAGATTTGGAATGGTGGACGAGGGTTTATGGAACGCGGCGTCCGAGGCTGTCAAGGGAACGACAGAGGAACGACATTGGGATAGGGTGACAGAAGCTATGCGGACATATTGATTCCAGGGTCTTGGATTGCCCTCGCGGAATGTGAGCGTAGCGCGGAGATGCGACCTGGGCGTGTGCGATGGAAAGAGAGAGATGAAACGTCTTGGTGACCGCATTGCCTCTTTGCCGTTCGTCGTACGTATGGGCGCGGCGTACATTATTTTTATTGCTGCGGTTTCGTCATTAATGTTGTGTCGTCCGCAGCCAACGGTCTCCGTTGTAAGCACCGCGTTGCCATCTCATCAGAAACACGATTGGCGGAAATGAGGACCCCCTCGATGCCACCGGAACCAAGCTCGTCATCGTCAACGGTATCACCATTCCACAGCGACAAAAAGACAAGGACAGACATCTATGAACTAAAGAGCACTTGACCAAAGCAAGGCGTGACGACAGATGAGACAATAAGACTACAAAACCCATCAACTACGGTATCCATGCCGTAGCACATGACTTGCATGCGGGTGTGACGGTTACGCAGGCCCCCTTATCGGGAAGGTCGACGACCAGCGCCGGAATGCGACTAGTAGTTAAGGCGTGTAAACTGTGTAAGGATAGCAAATAAATGAAATCTAAGACCATGTCCAGGTGATGCCGACACGGCCGAGAGATGGATCCGCGAGGTCGTCAAAGGCGGTCGGCGAGAAGTCGAGATCGGTGATTGCACATGCTTCGCACCTGTCTGTGATGGTAACGGTGGTCGACTTGCCTCCGCCTGGAGAGAGAGATCAGCGGATGTCGTGCACGAGAGAACATGGGTAATTACAGTGGGCGGTGATAGACTTGCCACAGACAGGGTTGGTATTGGGGTCAAGACCACCGAAGCCTCTGTAGGAGGGTGAGCAAGTGGTGCTGGGAGGAAGAATATGGACTGACGGGTAGCTATCAAAGAGCAATTTAGAGACGGCAGCTATTCTCTGGCCATCGTTGTTGGTGATACCGCATGCGCCGAGACCGGTCGAGTAGTAAGTGCCTGGGATAAATGAGACACGAGGACGGACGTCGAGAGAAAAAGACTTGTACCTTGCCCAGTCTGGGTACCAGTCATGAAGCTCGGAAGGGAAGTGTCCGAGTAAGACGAAGCGGTTTGGGCAGGCTGGATGGCAGGAGTGGAGGTAGATGGGGTAGGAGTGGGCGTCGGGGTCGGGGTGGAGGAAGAGGAAGAGGAGGTGGAAGAGGAGTAAGAGGAGTAATTAGCAAGAGGGAGAGGTTCCACGTTGATGGGAACAGTGGGCGAGG